>VYZT01036022.1:59426-227776 GCA_013400735.1 Pomatostomus ruficeps | reverse complement strand
ATAAATAAATAAATATAAAAATACATTAGTCCCGGTCAGTTCATGTCCCTGCCTTGAGCTCCCTCTGCTGGTGTCAGGGAATTCTCTCAGGTTACAACTGTGTTGTGGTTTTTCCCAATTTTTTTGCGTCATCCACTTACGTCTTCAGCATGAATATATTTGTATGTTTACTTCAGTGGATTTTCACTTATCTTTTTGTACTTTTGCATGGTTTTCACATGCTTGTTCTGATAGTTGTAAACCCTTGAGACATCCTGGACTTTCATGCAATTAGTATTCCAAAACTTTAATGCTCCTACATCATACAGGCCTTTCAGGTTCTGCAAAGTCATCTTGTAAGTGGTTGAGCTGTTACTGAGTTTTTAGTCTGTTAGTTCACTGAATTTTCTGGGGTTTCTTATAATTAAGGTTGACTCTGGCTTTTTTTCAGCCTCAGCTAGACAAAAGTCTCATGATTTTCAGGTGAAATTCAATATCATGTATTGAATGTATTGTATCACATGGGGTGATACAAGCCCTCTTTATACATCAATCAAAATCTACTCTTAAAAAAAAAGATTTTGCCTTGAAAAAATCATCAGTTGAAGTCAGAGATTAAAATACACCTGATGTATATTTGTGCTTGGGAGGCCAACAGAGTTCATCCTAATGGAGTAAAACTTTCAAATATATTTGCCAAGGAGAAATTCAAACTGCCACTTACTGTTACAAAATTTCAATGAAAACTGCTGGTATCTGTAAGTGGGAGGTAGAAATACATGTTAAAGACCATGCTGATTATAAACACCTTGTTTAATAGAAAGGTTAATGTAAAGAAATTGCACGCCTCCCTCCACGTCTCAGAAACTATTGCTGCTGCTAAAAAGCCTGAGTGCCTCTGGATCTTTAATTTCACTGACTTGTTGTAAAGTACAGATAATTAGTCTTCTAAAGGGTTCTCCTGCTTCATGAGAATGGCACCTCCTTATTTTTGGTAGCTGATTATACATTTTGTGTATTCTACATTTGAGAAAAGGTTGAGAGGTTGACATGAGGGATTTTTTTCCAGTGAACCAGTGAAATCCAGGTTTATACTGCTCTCAGTGATCCTGCCCCATGGCTGCTACACAGGACTCTGTGATGTTCTCTGAGTGATATTTGGCCCTGTGTGCAGACTGGGTGTAGGGAATTGTGCAAGACAGAAAATCTGCTGGGAAAAAAACCTACAGAGGGATATATTGATGCAGGGAAGAACATCCATGGTTTGGCAATATGGGGCTCTTTGCACTCTTCGATGCACTTTTCTTTTGGTCACCTGTCCCTCTTACAGTTGTTAGTGCTCTATCCACATGATAGTGTATTTTGCATGAGGGAGACCTTTGGGATTTATTTGGGAATTGAAGCTTCTGTACATGGCTTGTGCCTCCCTAAGCAGAAGTTTGGCATTGCAGGTATGTAACAAAGCAGAAGGGATGTTGATGTTCTGAAAAGCTTACCGAAACAGCCCTAGTAGTGTTGGCTGTCCAGATACCCTGGAAATTCTGCCATTTGGGTTTTTTCCCCCTTGAGTCTTTGTGGAGAGTAAAAGGAAAAGGTGTGAAGGCTGAAAATGTCATGTGACAGTCAATATTTTTATAAGTGCCTTATTAAACAGGAGTTATGTGATTTTTATTGTTACTGTTAATTCTTGTTACTCTCTTGCCCCATCAGGCTGTGAACATTTCTAGGTACCAGTCTGCCTTAGATCCCTTTCAGGAGAGGGAAAAGGAGGGCAGCACCAGGCTGCTTTCGTTTTAGAGAAATGGCAGCCTAATTTCAGCCTAAGGTCCATGAATATATCTGTATCTAAAGTGTAATGCTGCTCGTTGTGGGGAGTTAGGTGATCAGAAAGATGAGGGAGAAGAGGAAAAAGGTCCTGAGTTTCAGAGCTGGTGATACAGAATGTGGGCTGTCAGTGTTCTCAGGTGTCTGTGAGCTGTAAAATCTCCTCTTGGCTGCTTGATTATCCAGAGAATGCCAACTGGCAAGACTTTGCTATATTTCTACAGTATTTTTTTAAGTCTTCATTTAAAATTCAAATTGAGTAACTTTTTTTTATTGCTACAGTCATTATTATGGAGTTGCACTTGTAATGCTTATAAGAACACACTTAATATCAGGAGCTAATTGTTAAATTGCAGTGTCCTCTTTGCAGGGCAATGACTTTTCTGGCACATCTTGTTCAATGAACAGCTTAAGCAATAAAGTAAAACTTTGCTATTGGTAAAGTTTTGGGAGAACTGCTACATGACTTGGGGGACATAAAATGGTTAACCTGTGGCAAGCTAATTTCTATTAGATTACCCATTAAATGCTGTTCTAGTGAGCAATGCACTGCACATGTATCCAGAGTAATTTATGTAAGATTTATATAAGGGAAATAAATAGATTGTTTTAAGCATTTTTATGTAATTGATTGTAGTTATCAGTTTTAAGCATTTTTGCCTCTTTTTACCTGCAGTATGGATGGAGCAGACCTGTGTTTTGAAATTGTGAAGAGAGCAGATGCTGGATTTGTCTACAGCGAGGCTGTAGCCAGGTATTTATTAGAATTTTAATTAATCCCTCAGGATAAATAGAAAAGAATGAAATATACTGTTGTACAGTCTGTTAGCTAAAAGTTGAAAGTTGCATTACTATAAATAATCCTGTTTCTACACTCTAGATGTTTATTGCAATAATTACCATAATCAAAGTAGAATTTTGGAATATTTTGCCATTTACCAGTCACAGATTTGGATGAGATTACTGAGTAAAACTGTATTTCACATCCAAGACTTATATGGCTGTGTTTGCCTTTATGGATCTCTCATATGATGGCATTAAGTGACTTGCCTGACGGGTGGGAGTTTTACTGGTTTTGCTAGATGGAGTTGGTTTGGTTTTTTCTTTCTTACGTATCACTCTATTTATGGTCACTTCACCTTTTCACTTACGAGATTAACTAAGATGAAAGAGTCTATAAAACTGCAGAAGGGTAACAAACCACTGTCCTAGTGTCATGATAGTTGATCTCAGAGCCCACAAGATTCTTTGTTTGCTTTTCTCAACACTGTAGATTTTTAGCATCCTAGAAACCAGGCTGGAGGAGACATCAAGGTCTGTATTTCAGCCTCCTGCTCAAGGCAGGGTCAGCACAGCATTGGAATCGTGTTGCTCAAGGCTTTGTCCAGTGGGGTCTAGAATACCTCCAAGGATGGAGATTCCACAGCCTCCCTGAGCAGCTTGATCCAATGCATTGTTATGTTCATATGGAAAAAACATTCCCTTTAACCAGCTGGAGCCTCCAGAAGACAAGGATTGCCTCCCATAGCCCACAGTAATGCTCTGGTGCTGCACAGGATGCTGCTGGGTGTCTTGGCTCTGCTCTGGTCAGTGGTCTGTTAGGGCATCCTCGGGACACTGGGGAGAAAGAGGTTGCTCTCCGACCTGCATCAACAAGCCAAGACCTTGGTCTGATCCTTTTCCAGATAAATCAGGCACTGATACTCACATTTTTCCTTTCTGTGTTCTGTTGTTAAAAAAAATGGAGGGTCCTGACTTCCTTGTCATATCAAGCAGAATTACTGAATATTTAAAACCTTTACAAAAACCTGGAAAACACAGAATTTTCTTTCCTAACTTTCTTTGGCTTCAGTCAGAGTAATTCCCAAACTTTATTATAAACACAAACTCCATTCTACAAAACTCTGTATATTTGACGTTAAGTTGGTTTATATATAGTTTTATATACTTAGAGGCTTAAAGCTTAGTTTGTTACATGTGTACAGTAATTTTTCCTGCAGGTTTGTCATGCGTAATGTGTTTGTTTTTTCAGTCATTACATGAGACAGATACTGGAAGCTCTACGTTACTGTCATGATAATAATATAATTCACAGGGATGTGAAGGTAAGGGGGTTTAATTACTTTTCTTTTCCGTCACCACAGTAATGCAAACTACTGAATTTCAATTTCTATAATTTAGAGGAAGGGAGGAGGTATAGAAAAGGAATCTCTATTTTTTGAGTGTGTCTTTACTTTTATTGTGTCATGTAAGATTACAGCTCCCCCTAATTCCGTCAGTATAGAACATTTAGGAGGTCTGTATTCACAAATTACACATGCATTTGATTACAACTTGCTTTGAAAGTCAGTTTAATTTCTAGTTTTTGAATATTCATACGGAATCTGCCTGCATTTTTTTCTTGTTAGGAAAATGTGTATATAAATTAATTGCATAAATTAAACTGGAATTGGTAGTTTATTGGCATCAATTTGACAGCATAATGACAGCCCTCATTCACACTTAGCTTTCATAGAGATGCACATGCTTAAACGCTACAATATTAGTAATATTATCTACTTCTTGGAGACATTCCAATAAACATTTATTATTATGAAAACTTTCATAATATAAATAAGTTTGGGAGGAGAAATACAGTGTCTAAGACCAGTGTATGTACATACTGGTTTTGATCTGGTAATTTTGGTACTGTTTCTATGGATATTTATGGAAGTAGCTTATCCCAAAGTACTCTAATCTAAGGAGTTGGGAGTTTTAACCTAAGTGGGCTTGACTCTCTTCAATTTGAATATGCATATTCTTTGGTAATGTCATTGCCTAAAATAGTTATTCCCACTTCTCCAAGAGTTTGGTTTCATCCTAAGTGAGTCAAGCACTGTGGGAATTCAGGAACATTCTGACAAGCTCTGATGGTGCAGTTTGAGAAGTGACTCTTGGAGTTTAGTGAATAGAGAGGATTGGGAGAGGGTGAACTGTGCTTCCAACTCCTGCAGGTGATTTGTGAGGGGGGAGAGGACAGGCACCGAGCCGGTGATTTTTACAAGGAGTTATTTGGTCTTCTGTACGCAGACATTGCAGACCTTTCTCAACCTTCTACTCCTTTCCTTTTAAAATCAAGAAGATTATTATGTAACAGGCTTTCTTTTTTAGGTTTGGTGTTTTAATAGTAATTTCTTAGAACAAATTCTAAAAATGGGATCTTACTTGCTGGTAGAATGTCTCATCTTGTTCTGTCTTGAAGATTCTAGGTATTTTTAATTGTTTGGGTTTGGTACCACATCAATTTCAGAATTAACGTCATCTTTATGTTGCTGTGTTTTCATGAAAGCTCCGCTTGTTTTTATTGGTCCATATTCTTGAAAAAAACCCAAGTTTCTGATTCATGGGCCTCTGAGGGAGGACCATTTCACTCAGGGTAAAGTGAGAATTTATTTTGGTGCTTATCCTGTCTCTCAAAACCTCAGAATCACAGGGTATTGTTTTAAACACCATCCTTAGAAATGAACCTGTTCAAATTACATAGGTTAGAAAAAAATGTTTAAAGTCTCAGTCTAAAGCAGTGTAAACCAGCAGGGTTTTGTTCTGGCAAAAGCAGTGCAGAGCTGTAGGGTTTGGGAGCAGAACTGCAATATCCGGGCTCTAGATGTCACTGTAGACATTGTTTTGAAAGGAAGTAGACTAAATGACCACTTTCCAAAGTACCTGAATGGGTGAAAGTGCTTTAATAAAATCTGTAAGGTTGATATAGCCATGCTACATTTTTCTCCCTTTTAGGCTTTCTGTGAATGTTATTTTGAAATGTAAAATGCGTGGTTGTTTTCTGCTGCACAGGAAAATCAGCACCCTATAGCCCACGTGAGGTTTAAGTGTCTCTTAGCTGCTTTTGTGCTCCCTTAGCTCCTGACTGATTAGGAAGAGTTAGACCGTTTAGAGTAGACAAAGTTTTCTGTATTCTGGTGCAGAAACTTCACCTGATATGTCCAAGTGACTCCAGCCTGGGACAAACTCCCTTTGCCACCTCTGCTGGCAGAAACAAATCATGAAAGCTTTCACAAGAGGGCCTGTAGCCTGTACCTTAATTTTTCTCGGTGCTCTGTGAGACCAGGTGTTTCTTGAGCCTGTGTATATCAGCTGACCCCCTTCAGCATCGCTAAAGGCTTTATAATCAGTGGCAATTACACATTTGCTTGACCCTCAGTTAACATGATCCTGCATTGCTTGGAAGCTGGATCATATGGTAAGGAAAGCAGAAAATACAGAAAGGTAGAAAACTCAAAACAGCCGTGCATCAGAAATGTGAATGTCAAGATTATTTTCCCTTACCACAATATTTGTTCCTCTTCTGCCAACCTACAGATCCAGGATTCGGCCATTCCTTTTATTCTGTCATAACCTTGCTGTGTCAGGAATACCCAGAAGGTGGCTATTGAAAGTAGCAGCATTGAAAGGGAGTCTTTTCCAATACAGAACGTTATTACAGAGCAGTTTGTGTACAGAGAAATCTTTATGTAAGAGAACAACAAAAGGGAAAGGGGAGTGATGTGGGTCTGAAATGAGGTGCTTGTCTTTTCTTGTAAAACTCTTCCTGCAGTTTGAGTACCATTTGTCACTTGCTTATTTTTGCAATAACTTTAACAGAATGGTTTTTATCAGTAAAACATCAGGTGGTTTTGCAACCTTTTGTTAGACTCTATTGTGATATTTGTGTAGAATTTTCCATAGTTGCAAAAATCTTGTTATAAAAATACCTTTTAATATAACTGATGCAAGAGTAATTTAATCACATCAAGAGCTTTAATTCCTGGGGGTTTATCCTTAATGCATTACAAATACTCCAACTCTGCTCTATGATTTCCATGTAGTTTGAGTACCTGTATGTGTTACTGGTCAGCAAATTTGATTGGTGTGCAGCTGGAGTCAGGGTGAGCTTGCCAGCAGAACGCAGACATCCAAAATGTTCATTATGGGCTTATCTTGGTAGCTACAAATGCTTGTTTCCTACATGTATGTGATCATCTGCATAGATAAACCTGCTAAAGCGAAACCACACAGATCCTGCCTCCTCTGCCATTAAGACTCAGTTTGATATTTCTGTGAGTGGGAGTTCAAACCACAGAGTTTTTCCAGGGAATAGCACCAAGCATTTTGCACTGCACTGTGTGTCTCATACACAGCTGAGCTGGTCCAGGTGACCTGACACTTGATCTGTGGATAGATTTGCATGGTGATTTTTGCACTGTACAGAACTTAACCAGTGGTAGGAATTCTGAGAGCACACTCAGCTGCCACTTCTGTCTTTCATTGCCTAAACTGCTTGTAGCTCAGCACTTCGGATTTGCTGGTAGAGTTCAACACTCTTGCACTTCTGCTTTTAGGCATATCTAAAAAATGAGTAAAAGTAGCGTATATGTGTTTGTGGGTGTTTATGTAACTGTATATTCGAGTATTTAAAAAATAACCAGAATAGAATCTGTTCTTTAAGACCATCTTCCCATTTCCATCTTTGAATATCCAAAACAAGAAATCTGTTGCATGTTTCTTTCCTTCTTTTTTTTTTCATGAAACCTCTTTTATGCTTTCTGGGGACATTCAGTAATAACTGGTGCTTTTTCTGTATTTTCTAGAACTTACTAGATCCTTGAGATCCAGTAGCAACTTCTGGGTGAGGACTTCATATTAAATTATTAAAGCTGCAAAACCACTATCAGAGGTAGAACTGAAGTGTCCTACCTGGCCACATTTTCTGAGGAACACTTCCTCATTCAGTGTAGAAGTTAAGAGACTCCAAGACTAAAACTTTCAGGTGTTTTATCTCAGTGCTTCTTCAGGCAATGCTCTTTTCCCCCCATTTATGTTCACTCCTGTGCATCTGCTTCCTATCTCAAGGTCCCTGTCCAGCCCATTTCTTATTGACCTGTTAGTGTGTTCAGAAGCAGTTCTGCAGAGAAGTGCATTTATGCTGCTTGGCCTACCGGGAGCTGAACATTTACAAACTTTCTGGCCACTTAAGTTTATTTGTTTCCGTCATTTGCCCAAACAGTCAAAAAACTCTGGTCTTCTGATCAGTGAGCTGGCTTCCCATGCAGCACATTTGAATGGCTTAACCAAAAATTTGACAGACACTTGTGGGCTCTAAACTGCTTTGCAAACCAGATGCTGTGCATATTTGCCTTAGGATTTTGTGCTCACTGCGATAGAAATTAATTATTTTTTTTATATTAAACAATTCCCATGTCACCTGTTAACTTCTGATTTTGGCACCAGGATGTCTAAACAATGCAAGTAGTTTACCACATCAGCTGTGTTTTGCTGTAGTATTTTTCTATCTCTCCCTCATACCTTTAAGTTTTGGGGGATTTTTCCTCCATGAACTCCTCTGTCAGACACTAGACCAATGCAGGACTCAATTTGTAGTTTCTCAAATGGCCAGTACTGCACAAAAGCTTTTCCATTATCTGAAAGAAGAAAAACTTTGATGCAGTTGAAAAATGTAAAGGATATCATCTTGGACGGATAACATAGGAAAAAAGTAAGGCATATATCATTCTGGTGCTATGTAGAAATGTTGGAGTGGGATCTTGCTAAGCATCTCTCACAAAATCTTATTTGATTAGTAGTTCCCACAGTTTCCTCCATTTTCTTGCCTTTTTTATAAGCACTGGAGAACAAGTGATTGTGACTAGAAAAGTGTAGAAAAAATTACTTCAGCCTATTCTGCCATCAGAAACTTTGTTAGGAGAAACAACCCCAGGCAGGCACTTTATCGAGGTAACACCTGCAGCTGCATTCCCTATAAGAGGTACTTCAGCAAGGACAGAAGTAGCAGGTTCTGAGTTCGTGTCTGTGCGAATTATAAGAGCACTTTGGTAGTGGACAGCTCTGCTCACCCAGACTTGCAGCTGTTGGTCTAAAACCAGTCCTGTCAGCAGCGCTTGGCCTCTGGAGGCTTCACCTGCTCAGTTCTGTCCTGCTGTAGTTACTTGGCTGGTGGATGTGTGGCGCAGTTGCAGTTCAGCCATCCCAAGGAAAAGGTCTGCTTTTTTCAACTTTCTTGTAAAGGAAATCTGCATTCAAAATTCTTTCTGATAACAAGAGAGAACTGGGTCCTCAACTTCAGCCTAGTGTTTGCCTTCTTCCTCACTTTTTTAGGAGCTGTCCAGAGGTCAGATGTAAAATGTCTTTTGTATTACATGGATGACTGTGTGTTACACAGTTCACTGTACAAATTGCTTGGATTCATTTGGATATACACATGGGATTTATTATGGCTAATGCTGATGTAGCAAGCAAGATGATTTGAAAGGAAAGTACAATATGTTACAATTTTATTTAAATATTTACCATTTACAGCCTGCCTAAAGGTAGTTAAAATTAGTTTATTATTAGTTATAGTCTATGAAAATCTTCCCATTTCAGTGCAAATATAATCATTTTGTCTTTGATGTTGTGGTATGGATTTTGTAAACAGGCCATAAAGACTCTTCTTAAAAGTTTTATCTAACAGAAGGGTTATAACTGGATCTAAACTGCTTTTAGCAGCAGCGAGACAAGTAAGGAAATTTTTAATTTCCACTAGATAGTTTAACCTTGGGCAGTCATTATCTGTAAGCAGTACATAGAAGATTGGCCTAAAAATATGATATGGAAGAAAGCAGACAGTTAATATCATCTGGATGACAAAGATGTTTCTTTTCACTTTTCTGTAAATTAGATGTTTCTCTCCAATGCAGGTGTTTTTTTGTATTTGGCTCAGATGTCTGGTAAGAGAATAGTACGACCACAAAACTGTCGTAAAAGACAGGAAAAAGCACGCAGTGGCGAGAGCGCCCGCAATCATCGCAGGGCGTTCGCCAGCTTCCACCCTGATGTTGTAGCAGGTGGGGAACTCGGCCGAGACACCGTCCTGGATGTTGTAGGCGATGGCTGTGACGGTGATGCAGAGCACAATCAACCAGATAGCGACACACAGGCATTTGGCGAAGCGAGGCCGCCGGAACGCGCAGAGCAGGCGCCCGCAGACGCTTCCATGGAGCGCCGGGGAGCGCCGGGCGCCGCTGCCGCTCAGTGTGGCATGCTGGCTGAGCGCGATGGAGCACAGGATGGTGATGGTCACGTACATGCTGACGTGCATCACCAGCGTGCCCAGGTGATGGGCCACCCGGCACGCTGCCGACGCGTAGGGCCAGCGGTGCCCCTCCGCAAAGTAGGCGGCCAGAAAGGGCATGGTGCTGCACACCAGCAGGTTGGCACTCACGAGGTTGGCCAGGTAAATGTGCTGTGTCCTTCGCGGGGGTGCTTTCCGGGAAAATATCCAGACAGCGACAATGTTCCCAAGGATTCCAGCAGGAAGGAGGCAGGAGTAGATGATGGGGAGAACTACAGTGGTAGCTGGCGATGGCTGAAGACACGTTGAATTGTTCATTTATGCCAGTATTGCTTGAGTGGTCAGAGCTGAAACACAATTAAAAAATTATTCTCTTGTAATGTGCATCTAGCATCTCATTTTTTCTCTATCTCAGTTTCTTGTCTCGCTGACTTTTCAGTGTTCCTATGATGCTGTTACCTTAACTTTGCATGAGGTTACAGTCTGGGCATTCTCTTCCACTGAGATTTCACAAAGAAAAGTTAAACTCCAAAGCTTTCATGTGCATAGAGTCTAATAAAATAAATTAGGAAGCTGAAGGTTCAAGCTAGGGTCAGGCAATAACTTCTGTGATCTTGGTTTATTTCTCAGTCTTCTGGAACATCTGTAACCTAATTTGGAAACCACTTACGGACCATTTAAAATTAAATAAGCAAATTAAGTGCAAAGAATTACTTTAATTGCAGAAATGCAAAGAGTATCTGCACCTCCATTTAACTACAAATTAGTCTGTATGCTGCAAGAATCTCCCTATATATATTCATTTTGTGCTCATGTCTGTATCTGGTATTACTTTACCAGAGCTCCAATGTCAGATGTACATTTTGCAACTCAGTCTATATTTTTTAGCATGTACAATGGCTGTTGAAAAC
Organism: Pomatostomus ruficeps; assembly: GCA_013400735.1. NCBI lineage: Eukaryota > Metazoa > Chordata > Aves > Passeriformes > Timaliidae > Pomatostomus > Pomatostomus ruficeps. The sequence continues at coordinate 216,958 of VYZT01036022.1, read as the reverse complement.
TGCAGTATATTAATTTTTTCCAAGTTGGCTTTTCAATCTTTTCTCAATTTGCAAAGTGAAAATAAGAAATGAAAGCTCTATGCAATGACTGCGTATAAAACCTGGCATTTCAGCTTACAACCCTGTAGAGGAGAGTTTTTACTGTAGTATGCATACATATACATATGTGTGTCAGTGGAGTGTATCCTAGTTACTTCTTGTTTCATATAAAATCATATGGTAAAAACTAACAGACTTCAAACTTAGGGACTGATTATAACTTTTTTTTAAACAGCTGTGGGTAAATGAACTCAGATGCTAAAGAGGATTCTGTGTAGCAATGATAAAAATCCCAGACACCAAGTATAAAAATTGTGCTGTAGGCAGTGTTTGACAAACTTGCAAATTAAACTAACTTTTATCGTTTTTTTAGTGTACACTGAGTTCCCTATGTATTGTTGAATCAAAATGTATTAAATTCTTCTATTACGGTAAGTTAAATTCACAAAGTAATTGTTGAATTTACTCATTTTAGAAGTCTAGTGAAAATTTTTGTATCATTGACCTAATTTTATCAGGTACAAGAAAGAAATAGTAATTTTAAGCTTACCTGTACAAGCTGCAGGCACCTTCCTTTGCTGAGAGGAAATATTTCTGTCTGGTGTCCGTTTTATCTCCACTGCTGCAGTGAAAATGATGGCACTGGAATCTGGAGAGTATACTTAAAAAAATTTCTCTCTGACATAAGCAGGTTTCCAGAGTGCACACTTTTGTTTTACAATGTCGGAAGGCAGGTAGGCATTTAAAGCTCAGAAAAGATGATGTCTGTACAATAAAGACTTCAAAATTAGGACGGGATCAGCTCCATTAGGGAAAAAAAAGAAGATGGAGACAGCATGGAAGAGCAATTTTAACAGTCCTTTAGATGTGGCACAGAAACACCTTGCAGTCCTTTATATAGTGCTTTCCTCTTTTTGGGGGTGGACGGGTTCTGTTTAGGACTGCCCACTTTCCTTCGTGCTGCTGGTTTATGCATGAAAACTTTTCTTTGCCATGGCATTTAACAGCTCTTCAGCTCCAAGAGCCATCCCAAAGCTGTCTATTCCCAAAGCCCACGTGCAGTAATGCTGTGTCCATGTCTGTCCTCACATGAGTGACCAAATGGGCACATCTCTTACGCCTGCTCAGCTGGTGGATTGTGTGGAAGCAATTTGCAGCTGATGCATCCCAGGGATCAGTCAGGGGAAATGGACTCACTGTACAAGAAATGCAGTGTTTTACGCAAATCATCCAGAAGTGTGCACAGGACAATTTCCTTCCTGCATGGCATGGGTACGATCACCAATCAAACTCCGTTTAGCTCTGCAGAAGTTGGGACTTTTGAGTTTTCTCCTCTCTGATACATCTGTGGTTGTCAGATAAGGCTTTTCAACAGCTATAAATAAGTTCCTTTATGAGAACAGAAGTTTGGTATGGTTCTTCTTTTGCTAGTTTTGCTTTATTTTTAAACATGGACAGTGAGAATTCACCTCATGATCTGTTACCATTGTTCAGTACCATTCATCATTACTAATCTTTTTACTAAAATAATGGACGTGTAAGCTGGCTTCCTATTCTGAATTCACAGCTGAACTCATTTACAATTATATTTATTCGCTGTAGAGTATTAGTAATTGGATTGTAAAGCTGTAATTAGTTTGCACCTACTTTAATTCTTGTTCTTGTTAAATTTAATTATAACTTGTTTTCCACTTTTGAATGTATAGTTATATTAAAAATCATTCCAACAGAGAGAGTCTTGTATTTATTACATGTTTAATAGTTTCTTAAGTAGTGTTAGAAGTCCTTGTTACTGGTGTTCCACTGAGGTTTAGATACCAGAATGCATATCCTGAGAAGTTGTTGAGAGTGGTGTGGACAATTCCAATTAGCAGGTTTATTATTATGATTGTTGTTGTTATTATTATTATTTAGTTGGTTATTCACTGTTGTCTATAGTATTTATAATTTAATGACAATAACTCATGCTGTAAGAATAGATAATGCTAGATTTTTGTCTGAGTTATTGCATGAGAGTAGATTGCTGTAGTGAATTACAGTCTATTGGACTTTATTTTGGAATGGATTACTGAGAGCAGTAGCAAAGTAATGAGATACTATAAGTTTTTTAATAATCCCACCTATCCCAGAAATACAGTTAGAGTTGGTTCTAAGCTGTAGCAAGCACCTTCCTTATTCTTGCAGTGAACTATTTCTATTCACCTAGCTTATAAATGGTATATTTTATCTAAAATGTATTTGTAGATACTCAAATGGAACAAGTGCATTTTTTATGCCATTCCCTCTTAAGTTCTTCATAATTATTTTTAGGTGCATCATTCACCTCAGTGATTTATATTTCCTGTATTCTCAGACCATGGCCATGCTTAATTTGTACGTGCACTAGATTTTATATTGCCAATAGGCAGCATATGTGGCATTTCATCATTATATGCAGACAACTTGTTTTCTGGCCCTAAAAACACAAAACCCAGGAAATTCCCAGTGGTGAAATTCCTCTACTTCAGGAAGGCTTTGACACTGTCTCTCACAGCCTTGTATGTGCTGTCAGAGCATCAAACTAGAGCTTCCATATGTGAGCTTCCCAGTTCTGGGAATAATGTGATTCTCACTCATTTTTCAGTGATGTAAGTTGCACTCCTCTTTCATGGTTTCATTCACCAGTGTTGTAAGGGAAGTGATTCACTTAAATGTTTCCATGTTGTTATCAAAATAACTGCTATTTGTCTGCCCTCAGAAATGCCAGTTTGCAGGTTAAAACCCTAATTACATTTAATTTCAGTGTGAAAATGAAAGTTGATGTTGTGGTTTAACCCTGGTAGGCAGGTGAGCCCCCAGCCACTCTCTCACACCCCCTCAGTGGGATGGGGAGGAGAATCAGAAGGGTAAAAGTGAGAAAAGTTGTTTATGATTTTTGCCTTTTCCCCCTCTTGTTCCTGTGGCTGCTTTGCTCAGAACAGACCTCCCTCCCCTTCTGGTGCTCCCTCCTGCTCTGTCTGACACCCTCTGATCAAATCTGCCAGTACCTGGGTGCTGAGGAGGGTGGTTGTGGTTTCATCCCAGAAAGCACCTAAATCCCACACATGCTCTTACTTCCTCTCTGGCGGACTGGGAAGAAGAATTGGTAGGGTAAAAGTGGAAATACATGGTTTGTGATAAAGAGTTTAATAAGCTTAAAGAAAAAGAAAAAAAAAAAAAAAACCAGAGAAAAACAAAACAAAAAAACCCAAGTGATAGAAAGCAATCCCAGCTGACCAGTGCCCAGCAAGAAATGCCAACACAGCCAAACTTCCTCCTTGGCCTTTATTGCTGAGCATGGCACCGTGTGCCCTGGGCTATCCTGGGCTTAGCTGTCCCTGCCATGGCCCCTCTCATGTCCTTGGGCACCCCCAGCCTCTCACTGGTGGGGTGTTCTGAGCAGCAGACATGTCCTGCTTGTTGTGCAAGTGCTGCTTAGCAGTGGCTGAGGCATCCCTGTGTTATCAGCACTGTTTTGGTCACAAGCCCAAACCACAGCCCATATTCTGAAGAATGCTAGCCCAGCCAAATCTATCTCTAGCCCAGCCAAAACCAGCACAAGACCGGTGCATTTTAGTACACCAGTTGAAATTCAAGGATGTGTTACAGATTTGAGTAAAGAGAAAAATGAAGTCTGTGCAGTTACATGGGGATGTGTGTTGAGTTAGCCTTTAAATACAAAAAGCAAAATAAATAGAATTACCTGCATGTTAAAATTCACCTGAAGACTCCGGTGACTAGGAAGCACTGGGAAGAGGAGAAGTAGGACACACTGTTTGCATGACTTGTTCTGTGGTCATTTGACACATCCCAGTGTAATTTCCAGCAGATCTCCCAAGATGTGTCAGGACTGTTTGCTCTTCAGTAATATCTTTTTGTAAATCCTGGCATTTTACTCTCAAGTTTGGGAAAATTGATTGCAGAAAAAAATGCATGAGGATTAAATATTTTTAAAAAAGACTAAAGATACCTGCTTTTGTTTCTTGGTCAGTAGTAGTTGCTTCCTACATGGCAGTGGTGTATAGTTTCAGGTCCCTTTCTGAGCCAGTTGATACATCTGGCCTTTAATATCTTGAAGCACTGATTTATGTAGTTGTAGAAATCTAAAAGTATTTTCTGATTGCTTTTTGTGGTTATTTCTTTCTTGTGACTGCTGCTCCCTTAATGCTGCACTCTGTCAAGGTCATGCAGTCATTCCTGTTCCCCTCTTCTGTGCCATGCCTGCTCTTAGAGACTCTCTTATAGACCTATTCCCTTTCAGATTCTCATTTCTGAGCTGGAGAGTTGATTTATTTGGAGTTTGGATTTTCAGAATCAAAGCCCTGTACTATTACTTGATCTTCTGAAGAGATCCGAGTCTATTTTGGCAATCCTGCTGTGTATGTGAATGACAAACTTTGTAAATTAAAATTCTGATTTTAACACTTTGTTCAAAAGAATTTTAGAATTCACATTTTGTTCAAGCTGATGTTGTTCAGGTCTCTCCTGTTTTGAGTTCCCCAGCCCTCACCCCGACCGGCTCTTCCATGTCACCAACCAACTGCTGACAGAGTAAACATAGACAAAGAATGATGAGATAACATATATGTCTTGTGAAATTATGGTTTATAAACTCTACTAGACGTACCAGAGTTTATATAACTATGTAGAACTACAGTATTGCATCCTAGAATTGCACTGTACAAATACAAAACCAAGAGAAGCGTTATTACAATAGGATGACAAAATGATAGATAAAAGATCATGAAATGCAATTACTGTGAGAATCAGTCAGAAATTATTGTACAAACACCTCCGTTGTACGCTGAAATGTTAAAGAAAAAATGCGGTTACCATTGTATCTTTATGAAATTACAGGTTTGTGGGAATCTTTCTTTTGAAGATTAAGAGACTCTATAATTTTTATTTTTTAAAAAATGAAAATAAAATTGATTGGCTAGTCATTGTAATTTGTTTAACATGTTTATAATCAGTTGCATCAAATCTGAATGATGTAAAATCACATCAAAATTAAACCAATTTGTATCTAGCAGAGGTCAAGTCTTACGTTTACTTTGTTCAATCAGAATATTATGAGTATCTTCTGTAAAATCAGAATATTGTATGGAATTAGTAAAAACCCACAAGTTTTGGCACAGATTTGGCATTGAAAGTCCCATCATCCATTAGAGAAGTTACTGGTAGTCATATTAAAACCGATTTTCTTGCACCTGCTTACTTGAGCAGTATTGTTTGAATGTGTCAGGATAACAAATCCTTATTTTACAGAGCTGGATGTCTGATCTGTATTTCTTCCATCTTCCTGGTCTGTTATGCCAGACATTTAAGCTGTTCATGGTTGTGCTGCTTCAGTCATCTTTGTGCCAGACAACCCCCACCTTTAGCTCCCTGCTTCTTAAAAACGTTACAGTTTGAGATTTGTTTGTGCCTAAATACATAAAGCTGTTTAGTTTTAATCTGAGAATATAGCTGGAGCTGTGAAACATTGCTGTTACATTGCCATTCACGTGGTATCAGCAATTACCAAGATTATGTTAATCACATGAAAAGAGAAGTCTCAGGCCAGGGAGGAAGCGTGCAGCTGGAATGTGTGGCTCTGGAAATGTAGGAGTAGACCAGTGGCTGAGCCTGGCTGTTCTTCTTGCTCACTTCTGTGAGTTTATGTTCCTTGCTGAACTCCTTTGTGTCGCTGCAGTCACCAAATTTGTCATATTAAAGGAAATCTTAGGAAATACTCACATGTCATCTCTCCTTCATTCATTTCTAATTTTCTGGAAGCGTTGCTTGCTTTTCCTCAGGTGTTTGACCTTGACACTCCTTAAAATGTTGGAAATATAATAAGGGACTTAGAAGGATGGAATATTTTAACTTTCCTGCTTAATAAAACTAAGTTTGTTTTCTGTAATTATAACTGAATTAATAGCTGTTGTATTCTTCACCTCATTTTTAAGCCACATATGTTGCTAAATTCACAAATATTTTCTTCAAAAAATACATTTACAAATGTAGTTAAAATACTGATCTCTTGGAAATCTATTAAAACAGAGAAAACCATAAAATACATGAAATCTGTGATGAATAGGACAGAATTTACTTTTTGCAAAATTCATCTATTATTTACATACCCAAGTTACTAATATTAATGTGTATATACAAGTTTACTTTTACAGGTTCAAATCCCTTCGAGGAAATGTCCCTAAGGAGTTAGTGTTCTAGTTTAGTCCAACACAAGATGGCTGAGAACTTCTGAATTTGTTTTCTTGGATAAACAAGAGTGAAACGCTTCTGAAAAGTAACTTCTCATTTTCACAAACAGAAGTAAGACTTCTCATTTTTCTTAACAAGAAGAAAGAGGCAAAATTAGTAGCTCTAGAGTAGAGGATTTTGTGGTCTGGAATTGGTGTCCTGGAGTGGCACAGATTCATTTAAACCTTCAAATCATGGACTTCCTCCTGGAGTAGCTGGAGTGGGGAGTGGTGGTGGACAATCGCTCTTGTGCGTATTGGCCCAGTTTTATGTCGGAAGTGCTCTCCAGGTTCAGGCTCGACTCTCCATGGAGTTTTCTGCAGATCAGTTGGAACACAGTCTTACGGACGCTTCTGGACATCAGGAAATACATAACTGGGTCTAGGCAGCTGTTAAATGATGAAAATATGAGCATCACCTCATTGCAGGTGTGAATGATCTCCTTCCAGTAACAGGATGGGGTTTGTAACTGGGATGTGATGTAGACAAACCGGAACATGTGATAAGGCACAAAACACACGGTGAAAATGATGAGAACGATGAAGGAATTTCTTGCTGTCTTGGTGTATTTTCCTGCATTGGGGAAGTTTGCCCTTCTCCTCGAAATTTTCAGAAGGTTCTTGGCAATTTTAACGTACGAAAGTATCAAGAGGAAAAAAACGATCCAAAAGATCAGCACAGTGACATAATTTAAAATTGCTTCTGTCTTTGCATTCTTTTTGCTTCGGTAATGAAAGCACAGAGTCGAGTTGCTGTCCTCAGTCTTGAAGAAAGATGGTGCAACTACGACTATAAATCCTGTCAGTGCAACTGCCCACACCGTGCAACAAATCTGCACGCTCCGGGTCGTCGTCAGCATCCTCGGACGCTTCACAGACTTGTTTATTTTTATATAACGATCGAGACTAATTAGTCCCAGCAGTACTATGCTAATGTACATGTTCATGTAAAACAGAGTTCCCACAACCTTGCACAGAATCCGCCCAAACATCCAGCTGTTGTTGGCGGCATGATAGAGTATCCGGAAGGGAAGGCAGAAGATCAGCAGAAGGTCTGCAACCGCAACGTTCAGCAAGTAAACCTGGATAGAATTCCTTTTCTGATGAATGCGCAGGAAGGCAAACAAGGCTACAATATTTCCAACCAATCCAACGACAAAAATAATGGAGTAAAAAACTATAAAAGCAAGTGACAGTGAGTTGTCATCCAAGGAACAGCTGGTATCGTTGTGAATTTCTGAGGCAATTATGGTCGGGTTGGTTTGGTTACTCCAGGATTCTCCCTTGTGTGGAGTAATGGTCAGTAAATCAGCTGAGGTTGCAGCCATCATTTGCAAAGGGTTTTTAGCTGTTCTGCAAAGAAACAAAAAAAAGATTTTAAGAACGAAATCTTCATTCCTGTGTCTGTTTGCTTTATTACCTACAGGGTAATATTATATAAACATAAAAGGTAGTAGCTAAAAGGAGTAAATGCACGAAAGTATCGGTGTAGCTGAATAGGAGTTTCAGCCAGATATCATGATATAATGTAGGTCCAGGTAATCTGCAGGCAAGAAAGAACAGATAGTATAGAGTACTCACACACTCACACATACAACTATTTCTGTAATTACGGCTTTATTACTGTCTTGTGTTGTTTTGTAAGTCAACTATTACATTGTCCTGCAAACCTAAGAAATTTTTTCATCTATAAGAAGAAAAAATTTTTTTACGTTCACTTGTTAGTATCAGCATTTCAAGCACAGAAAAATTTTTAACTAATGTGCAGGGACAGGTAAGCATAACTAAGTATTCTCAGTGTTGATACAAAGTACATAGAAATATATTAAAACAAGTCTAAACTCATCCGTGTTAATTTTAAGTAAGTACCCAAGATCTCACATGCGACTCACTGGTTTTCAATTAAAAAAGCTTTTGTCAGTCAGTATTTATTTGGCTGTGTAATATGCTGTAAGTAACCCTGTGAGACAGTATTATTGCAGTAGCTTGTCTCTAGTAATCTGTATCTTCATATAAATTTAAGTGTTTTTTTCCTTTTCGTGACTGTTCACACATCAGTATTACACAAATAAACTACTGTTAGCTGGAAATCACATTAATGCAGTGACAGGTTGTTTTCAAACCTTCCTTATTTTCATGGCTTTCTTTGCTTTCATTGGATAGTTCTTAATTTCACTAAGCTTTTTGCTGACCAGGAAGGTACAATGTGAAAGATAAAAGTCAGCTTTGACCAAGGAAGGAAAACCAGAAGAGTGTGGTTTGGAGAGCAGTCACATGAAACTGTTCAGAGAGATGGTTATTACTGATAAGTAATGGTAAAACTTCAGTCTTTAACTTGTTTGTCATAGCAACAAGAAAGGCCATTAAAATGTTTATTTGGTTTATTTTTGTTTTACAGAGGAAAGGGTTTTTTTCCCCTAATCTCACAAAAATTTCAGAAGTGGTTTTGGCACTCTGAATTTAGTTGTCTGGCAACGGTTGCAGAAAAAAAAACCCAACAACAAAACATTGCCATATATGTAACCCTAAAATAGCTTTTATGCTAGGTCTGTGTGTATGCCATGCAATTTGCATGCTAGGTCTTAAAAAATGCGAATTTACATTTAATTCTGTGATGCAACTACAGCAATGAAGACGGCAACACTTTAGGTAAAATTCTTAAGAAGACCTAATGTACTTACAGAATCTGAACTATTGAGAGGACAGTCTAAAATATTTTAACACCCTATGTTGTCTGACCCTACACTTGCATTAAACTTGTAGGGTGTGTTAGCAGCTCCAAAAACAGCTGTTCTCGTGTTTGCCACTTGATAATGTCAGGGCAAGGAGTAATTTCAAAACGTTCATTTTAAACAGCGATGCTTTCAAATGCTTCTTGAAACTTGTCTACTGCTATGACTTCATGTTTAGGTTGCTTTCCTATAAAAATGCTTGACACAGGGATTTGTATAAGCAGTGACAAGTTTAGATCAGTGAGACAGAAACATGGGTTTCACCGCAGATGCACTGGAAACAGAACTTTGCGCTGTCATAAGCTGTGTCACCTCTAAGCAAGCAGATGTGCTTAAACCTACTTAGGAAAAAGGGTTTGGAGGTCAGTAATGCCTCTGCATGTAAGAGAAAAGTTAATAGAGGTTTAATTTACTGCAGCTTAAGCATAAAAGAAGCCACTCACCATTTATGTGTTGAGAAGTTCTGCTGGCTCTCAGAACCGCTGGTGAAGACGGGGAGGAGAAACGTGCAGGTCCTCTTATTAGAAAGCTGTAGCAGCAGCTTCTGCGTGAAAGTGATGAGCTTCAGCTTTCACATACAATTGGCAGCAAGGGGAAGTTTTAACTGGTGTTGCAACTGGTTGGTTTGGTTTTTTAAAGGCATTTTTAACCTAGCTGATTTGGGCTTTGCTGGGAGAGGTTTTATAATAAATTTTTCTCAGTTTTGCTCTGAATTGGAGATCTGCACTTTTTTTCTCAGAGACTTTGTTTCCGGTGAGCAGTGCCAGTGGCTCATTGGGTGATGATGATGTTGGTACACTCTGATATCTCTGTAATACTTCATGGAAATGGTGTCACTTGCTCAAGTGTAGGGTAAAGATAAATCAACACCACAGTGGAATGGTACATTTAGTTAATGTTGATATATATCTATATCTATCTCCCATCTACTTTTCTCCTTGCCTGGGATTAGAAATACTGTTCTTTCTCACTCAAAATGACATCAACGAGAGGATGTGGAAGTGCCCAAAGTGTGCAGCTGAACCATTTCACTAAGGCAGAAGTGAAATACGATATGCAGCAATAGTACCACCTGGTAATACTCTTTCAAGTAGGGCATAAGGAATTGAAAATTACATTTATAAATTGGAAATTTAAGAGTGGATTCTAGAAGACCTGATATGACAAGGCCAAAGTTAATGAAGACCTCAAGAACATTGTCTTTAAGGTCTTTTTTCTCATATAATTGAAATTTTTACAAAAAGACATGAGTGGTTAAAGATGATGACTTTACGGGTAGTCAGATTGAACTTCTGGTAGCTCCTGTGCACTGTTTTGAGTTCTTAGTTTTGCAATTTAAGCAGTAATGAAGATATCCTTGGGAGGTAGTATAGAAATTTGAAGTTCTTCATTTAAAATAATATGGTACTGAAAAGAGAGGCTTTGAGTAGATGCAGAAAGTTCTAAATTAAATGCAGTTGATTGGGTATGTGTATTTAATACCAAATTTTGTTTTAATAGATTTTGTCTGTGTGTTGCTTCCTCCTGCAGCAGGCAGTATCCATACAAATTGTTGTATAGTATTATTTCATTTTTATACGTTACACCTCACTCTTATTGTGGGAAATCAAAAGTAGAGATGGCTATGGCTGGAATCCAGTCTAGAAACCTAAACATATCCCTCACTGAAATATCCTAGGGATGTTCCTTTTCTTTCTTACAGTTGAGAAGTGATGAGTCAATTCTGTGATTAAGGCTCAAAAGAGTGTTTTATTTTCTTGGTGGGAAGGATATGACCCCACAAAATGTATCATAGGCAGGATATTTCAGCTGGGGAATTGAAACAGTGTAAGGGTTAATAGGGTAAAAGACAAAAAGGAAAGGTAATACCAGGTAAGAAATTATAGACATGATTTTTTTGTCTCCATTTTATCATGATTTCACTTTGTGTTCCTTGCAAGTTCTGATAAGTTCTGAGAGGATTTTGCTATGCCTGGGGCAATAGAAGGGAAGCCAATGGAGAGAGAGCAGTCCATGCCAGAAAAAAAAATAACTGAAATTAAGGAATTTTTTTTTTTTCAAGAAATTTGGCTTCTGTTAACACCTTTATGAAAATAAATTCTAAAGTACGAATTGTATTTCTCAAACAATGTAATAATTTGTCTGGATTTTTGTCTTTTCAGCCACACTGTGTACTGCTTGCCTCAAAAGAGAATTCAGCCCCAGTAAAGCTTGGTGGCTTTGGGGTAGCAATTCAGTTAGGAGAGTCTGGACTAGTTGCTGGAGGTAAGAAATTTTCCTTCCAAGTCATTTAGTACTGTGCATGTTGTACTGCAGAGTTCTGTTCTTCTGACACAGCCTGGCCTGCAAAACAAGAGCTCAAAAATAATCTTTCACTGAAGACTTTGTTAATGTGATAAATACACACAGCCAAGCTAAATTGGTAGTGCAATGTAACGTTGTGCATTCATACAGTAATTGAGTATTAAATCCCTGTAAATGTTACTCAACAGGAGCTCGTGCTGGGTTGGTCAAAATAAAACTGAAATAAAACCCAAAGAATTTTCCACTTTAATACAAGCTTTGGCTTGGTTCTCCCATGCTTGGTAAAGCAAAGAAAATAAAAATGCTGTCATTGAAGCGCTTGAGTAAGGACTTAGTGCAGCATCATCAGTGCTCCCCTGTGTTTGATAGGCAATTCGTGTCAGAATGCTGTGCTGTTTAATAGCAAAACTTTCCTAGTTTTCCTATGTGATTCTTTTCTGTGTTTTAATATTTCATTGTAATTACTGCGTAAGACATCAATATCTTGATACGTATGTATATTTTTTGACTGTGTTTTGTTTTCTGTGGATTTTATTTCCTCTAGCTGCCTTCCATATTGTTCCAGACAATAGGGTTATGCTTTAATCAGCCTGCACAGATGAAGACCCAATCAATTTTCTGATGCTTTCATTGCCAGAGTAGGAGACCAAAACAAAACATTTCATTAGTTTAAATATTTTTCTTCAAAATTAATAATTTACTTCAGTATCATGCATCTTCAAAAACTCAGATTTCCTAATCTAATGACTTAAAGTTCTGTGTCAATTTGGGGTTTATATGTTTTTTAAAATAAAAAGCAAATCCAATATAAACATACCAACAGCTTCAATTCCCTTCCAGTTACCACTGATACACTGGAAATATCCAAGTATCTTATTACCTAGAGACACGTTTTCCATGAAAATACCCATTCAGTTAAGCTTTAATAAAAAGGTCACTCCTTTCTATACTTTCCTTGTGTTACTCAAATTATCTGTAACTCAGCCACTGCTTTTTTTAGTGGTAGTTTTGACACTTTTGTTTATAATTCTCTCATTTTTCTTCTTTATGTTCTCACTGAGCAACTTTGCCCATTCCTTCTGTTTCAGCTGCTCTTCTGGAGGTAGTCAGATGCAGTGTACTTTCAGACTACCAATTATCTAGCAAGAAACATCAAGTTCAACTTTGAAAAAAAAATTCCTGCCTTTTTCCCCAAGTTTGCCATGGCCTTCCTTTCGTGTTACTGTTCCCAGTGCTGCGATCCCACTCACGGTTCCTGTGCTCAGGCTCCAAGCAGGGATCAATTCTGGGGTTCTCTTTGCAGCTCATACCTCAAAGCTTCTCAAACTCATCCCTGGAATATTTCTCTCTATCAGTATCTTTTACCTCTTCCACCTCAAATTCTGCCATATTGTCTTCATACACTTTTTTTTTCCCTTTTTCTCAATTGGCGTTTCCAATTTGCAGCCTTTTCATTGACATTTGTTGCTTTCAGCTTCAAATTCCACTTGCTTTCAGGGATACCCAGAGGCATTCCATTTCATTTGTGTACTGTGGAAAGTTCTCCTGCTTCATTCAAGTTTTCTCCTTTCAAGACTCCTCTCTTTCTTCTCATCTCTCATTCCAGTCTTTATACCACAAACTGCATCTGTTATCTGGCAGTTCTTTTCCCTGCCAGAATCCTACCTGAAGACAAATTACTAGACAGTTCCCTGCACAGAACTGGCAAGATTTTATTTATTCAGTTTTACAATATCACCTGTATATGTTATATGAAAGCTGTCAATACAGGCTGCTTGAACTGGGCTATAAATTTCTGATAAATCAGTGTTTATCTACATATTTGCTTAAGGGTGTTATCCATATGCCCTATGGATAAGTTTTGTCATCATAGTAACAATAATTTATAGGCACTTCTTATTTCTTAGTTGTCTCATAAATGAAGTAGATACTCCCCAAACAGAGAAGTTTGAGCAGTATCACAACCAACCCGTTCACTTTCACATTCCTTTTCTAATTTTTAGGGAAAAAAATTGATTCCTCTTAACATAGTCAATTATTTCCCTTTTAACATGGCAATGCCTGTATTTGGTGGTTAATACATCAAAAAAGAAATTCTCTATTAAATAAAAGCTCTCGTGGCATTAAGATAATTCTGCTGACCTAAAATCCCCTGTTCTTTGTGCTGTTTTTCCTGCTTTTGTACCTTGACACAGCTGTGCCTGGCAATCCCAGATTCTCTGTAGCCCCAGGAGAACAAACTGAAGGGAATTTTCTCCCTCAGTGTGTTTGAAGCCAGCCTTCGAGCTCACAGCTTTTGCTTTGTTTGGGACTGCAACATTTTTTGACTTGACAAAGCCATTGTTATCAGCGTGTGCATAAATTGCTGGGGAAGGATTTTTGTAGTGAAGTTAAATTAAACTCCAGGTATTAAAATCTTTTGCTCAAATTCCAAAGGCAGACTTGTGAAGTTTAGAAGGGCCGTAACTACAGGATTCTTTCAAGCATAGCTGTTTGACAGAATGTAAGAGAGCTCAAGACAACAAGCTATGACATCATACCAGGTGTCATTGATGAAAATGTGCATGGAAGAGATTTTAGGAGAGATTGCATTTTATCAGCTAACAACTCAGTTGAGATTATTTTAAAGGAAGATTAATTAGTAATTATTATTTACTTTATTTAAGTAAAATAAAGCACCTAAAAAAAGAACATAGCCAAAACTCATTTCTTCATAATGCCAGAAGGGAAACTGTAAGGAAATACTCTTTGTTCACTCCATGTGCCCATAAGCTGCAATAGATGGCTAAGAATCGTGTTGTCATCTGAGTTACAGGAAATAGGTTTCATGAGCTGCCAATCTCTGAAGGTCTCTTCTTGCTTCTGTTCTTATGATCGGAAGTGGAACACCCTAAGGGCTTCACTTGAAACATTGAAATAGGTACTTCTTCAAGGAACTCTGGCAGCCTACACAGGAGTTAAAGATCATCATAACTCATAAGTGAATTCCTGTATGGAACAGCACAGAGACAGTGACCAGTGTGTTGCACTGTTGTGATGCAGCTGAAGTAGTGGAACCTCTGGGGAGTCAGTGGTTTAATAGACTAATCTCACTTTATGATCTCTGTCTCCTTCCTTGGACAGTTTTTCTTGCAGAACATTGTATGAATTGTCACAATATTTTCTTAAATGTTACATCAGATTTATCTGATCTCAGATATCTTGGATGCTAAATCTTGGGATTTTTAGCCAGTATATGGTGTAAAAGTCTGAAGGAACAAGAACCATTGAGTTCACAACTGGTATTTCCTTTACTTAATCTACTTAATTTCTCTGGGTTTCAACTAGTGCAAAAAAAGATAACTGTATAGACCTAAGTGGGATGAGGTTCTTTATCTGTGGATAATTAACGGCCTTTCATGTTTTACCTTCAGCATCACAATGTCACAGGTATCATAATGCTGTATCCAGTCCAGGATTAATTTTCATGGATTATTAGTTAGATCCCCTAGGCTGCCTCAAAATCCAGTAGTATCCTAATGTAAATTATCATCTTACTGGAAAACATCTTGTGTCTCAGTAGAACAAATACCACGTGCTCTTGGTTCCTTGGGAGCTGTTTTTTTAGACTTACTACAAAAACAGCAAAGGAAGGCATTGCCATAAATTTCCCCCTAGATAAGACTATGGAATGGACTGGGTCTTCTTGGTCGTTTTATAAACCCCAGGTTAAAAAACTCTTTTTTTCATTTGTTTTTAGTGTTGGAGGGTTTTTATACTGCATAGACTCTTTTCCTTTTCATCATCGGTGTTTGAATGATATTTTGAAGCTTTCATTTCTTTTCCAAGAAGTAAAATTTTGCAAACTGAGGTCCTACACTAGTATTCTTCTTTCTCTTAGAGTGTAGTGTTTTCACTTCTTTTTTTCCTGAAAAATAAAAGAATGAGTCCCTTCACAGCTTTGCCTTTAAGAGACTTTGTTTTATTTAAAACATACTGCTATGGAGTAGTGTCTCACAGAAATTCTACTTCACATCTGGGCTGATTTGAGAGTGCTTACAGGAGGCTAATGTGTTGAGAAATCATTTAGGTTTACTTCCTCCATCATAGTTTTATGGCAGAAAATGCCATTGAATTGATTATAATTTGTCTCGTTAACATGAGAGCTTTGCTTTGTTTGTTTTCTGGACACTCATATCCAGTTGTCCAGTTGTCTGCTGATGCATCTTTTAAACACATTTTCTTCAGACAGTCTTCTGTGCTGAAGCTGAACTGCCCTTTTTTCCCCCCCTTTTTTCCTTTTTTTTAATCTACTCCACTTCTCTGTACACCTGCTTTAAACATCTCTATTGTCTGGAGTAATGTGGAAAGGAATTAAGAGTAGTAAAGTACTGGCCTATCTGATCTGTTGTGTGTGGTTCTTTGATTCCTTCCACATTATTCTGGACATCCCACTCTTTTAGAAACACCTTAATTTGTGAGCATATTTCTTATTACACTATTGTGAGAGGTCAGATGGTGATGTTTATTAGTACCTCACATTTTTTTTCCTAAAAATTATTTGTTCCAGTTGTTTCCTTATACATCGTTCAGATACTACTGCTGTTGAAAGACTCTCCTTCTGATATCTTGGTCATCAATCCCCTGCCTTAGGGATGACAAAATCTGATTGGGTCTCTGTATATACTCTTCTTCTTGTGGAAAGCATAGCCCTATTGTCTGGAATAATATGGAAAGAGTCATAGAAACTAAATTATCAAAGGTAAGTCAAAATTTATCTTTAGTGCTTGTAAATGATGTCAGATTGACAGCACCTCAAGACTGAAGCTTTCTGTTTATCCACAGGAAAAATCAGCAAAATCAGCAACTTTATGAATTTACAAACAGCCAACATGCCTCAAAACTGGCTGATAAGGAAATTTACCTGTAGAAATAAGGGATCCTTACCAAAATAACCTGGATGTACCTATCCAGGCACTGAGTGCTTCCTAAGCCAGCAAACACTTTGGTGTAGGCATTTATTTACAGTGAAATGGCTGGAGACATGCACTACGTGCCACTGTTGAGTCTTTATATGATGATTTTCAGTTAATGCCACTCTAAAACAGAACAAAGGAACCTAAAAGCACACAGGCAGAAAACTCATTCCAGTCATCCACATGATTTCCTCTCAGATACATATACAGCTAAAACTCCTGTGTGTATGCATGCATGCAAGATATATTTAATTAAAATGCTATTTTTTCATGCACAGTCATTTGAATGTATCCATGAGCGTGCTTATATCCTGAAGAATAAAAAGCCTGTGGAAGGCAGAAGTTACCTGTTACAGAGAAAAGTCCCTTTGCGTACTGTTCTTTCTCACACTGCTGCCAAAAAGATGCAGAGTTTCTCCCAAAGCACCAAAGAAAATTCACAAGCTTCTAAAATATTTTAAAACTGAACTGTTGAGATGAGTTTTAAAATTTTACACTGGACATGTTTAGAAGGCAGGTTTTCTACTAAGTCATTTTCAGCAGCAGTGATATTTGATCTAAAGGGCAGTGAATATCCGTGGCTTTAGATAACTTTGCTGTCTGTAGGCTGTATTTATGCTGTTACTGGTACTCCTTACAGTTCTTGTAGCTGCAGCGTAGGAAAACTCCCCATCTGTGTAAGTTCATGTGTGCACTTTGTTCGTTTTGCCGAGTGCAGTTCAAAGGTGCAGCTCAATAGTCCTTGCTCAGGTCAGTTTTTAGAATAACTTTAAAAGCATTATTTGCTCTTTTGATGAACTCCGTGGAGTGGTCACAAGGATGACAGCTGGCCCAGAATTACCTTAGCCCTTGTAAGATTCCAATACATATGTACACATATATATGTATTTTTAGATCCTGTTTGGCTGGACAGTTCAGTCACAACCAATTAAGTTTCTGCTTCTTCTAGGTTTCCTTTTTCATGGACATAAGATTGTGATTTCCACCACCATAAGTATCCACCTCATCCCTCTCATACAGAGTATCAGGATCTTGTAATCATTACTAAGAAGGTTACAAAACCAAATCTGTTTCTAACTGTTTCCACTAATTGTAATCAAGCAGTGGTAAATGGCAGCATTTCATTAACTTAGCCTAGTCTTCTTTCTCATTTCTTTTGTATTTACGGAGTTCTCATTTTAAATTTAAAAGTGAGGATTAAGGTTTAGTAGCACTGATTTTTCAGTTTGCTTTTAATATCCATTTTTCATCTGGTTTATGGCAGCAGCCTGGTGGGGACTTAAGCAGCTATATAATGTGTTTCCTTTTGCTGAACCATTCTATTCCTTCTGCTCCACGTGAAGCAGTTCATCAAAGAGGATTTTTGTGGTGCCCTGGGTTTGAACCAGGCCAACAAAGATCGAATTCTTCTGCCTGTGATAGAAGAAACACCTTCCAGCTTCCAGGGGAGCAGAAAGATGTGTGATGATCAGAGAGGGACTTTAACCATAACTTGTATGTTTGTAAGAGCACTTGGGCACGGAGTGAACATGCAGCCTCCCATTCTGATGTGAGGTCACCAGAGGAAGCGGAATAGGAACCTTGAAGTATCAAACGGATTTGGGTAGTGGGAAACAAAGACAAAAAATAAAACAACCACCTCCTCTCCTCACCTTGCCAGGTTCAGCTTCACTCCCTCACTCCTGACTCAGCCCCCAGCCCCGAGTGGTGCAGGGGGATGGGAAATGGCGGATCCCAAACTCCTCACTTGCTAGGCAGCGTTTTTCCCTCTCCTACACACTTCCCCTGCGGCACCACTGTCCTGACTGCTGGGCTGAGCTGTGCCAGCAGTGGTTCCATTGGAGCTGTCTTTGTCCAGCATGGGGGCAGCCCCAGCCCCTCCCCAAAGAGACCGCCCCTGCAGCCCCCTGTGCTAGCACCTTGACTCCTCAATTCCTGCACTCCATTGTGCTATTGGATTGCTTATATTACATGTGTTGCAGCTAAATATGCCATTTTACACCAGGAGAACATGTAACTGTTTGCAAGGACACAAGATGGTACTGAAATGGCCAGGAGACTTAAGTGCATTGGCAAAAAAAACAACCCCCAAAAGCCAAAACCCAAAGCTTTAGCGTTGTTCTCACAGCACATAGTCATTTTTGTACCATGTTCACCTTTGCAATTTCTTATTTAAACCACAAAGAAGTTCCTGAGATGAGAGTAGTGCCACATAATTGTTGAAAATACACATTAAATCAACTTAGATATAATTTGATATGTAAGGTTCATGGTTTCATTAGCTCCTTTATTCAGACAGCTATACATTACATCTCCCTGGAGTTTAATGCCCCTTTTAAATGGCATACTTTCCCCATATGATATAATTGTTTTCTGCTGATTTCTCCTGTTCATCTTCGGAGTAGTCACTTTTCTCCAGACTTGCCAGATTTTATAACAGGAATTACAAAGCATAGTGGGAAAGGCAGAATTTTCAGAGAGTATATGATTTTCCATTTGTATTGATTAAAAATATTTAAATGAGCTTTAGTACCACAAAAGATTTTTCTTCAACACATAAGAAAGGTTACATCTGCTCCAAAATTGCAAATGGGCTCCCCTGCACCCAAGTCTCAGGAAGTTCCCACTGAGACAAACAAGATTTGGGTAAGCCAAGCTGCTCTGTGGTCTCTGCTCATCTCCTGAGTTGAAGGTTTCCAGTCTGTGGCAGGCACACCACGAACACCACGTGAGCAGTCTGAGGCATAGAAAAATGCTCTTTGAACAGGCAGGTGTTATTGCTTGTGCACAGGCATAGCCTAATACAGAGCTGGAAATGTTGATGCTTTTGCTGTCACAAATGATGGCATCCAAAGGGGAAAACAGCGATGAAACCCTTACAGATATAAATTTTTGGGCACATAAAAAAAGGCAAAAAAATGAGCTCCCAGCAGCTTCTGCATACTGGATGTAAATATAATTTCCATTTTCCTTCTCTTCCCTGCTGCCAGGCATCTAAAAGAGAGAGGGTCACCTAAGGAGATAATTCTTTACCTCTTATATGCGATCTTGAAGATTTGGCTTTGAGGTTTATCAGTTAGGCTGAAATGCCATCATACACCTATGAACTGTGCACAGCCAACAAGAAGAACGAGTCATCTTTCCCCATGTGCATCTCTGTCTTTCTCTGTCAAGACTAAAGATCCTTCCTCCTCCCCCTGTGATACAAGGCGTGAGCTGGACTTGCAGCATCTTGCTGGTTTCTTCTTTTTTAGCTCAGGAAGGAGCTGCCCCTTTGCTGCCAGGTCAGCCTGGACTACAGAGACTTTTTAAGATGCCAACTTAGCTTAGTGATGAGGTAACATCCCTTTGTCACAGACAGATCCCCAGCATTTGCTTGGCAGAGGAATTCCCTCGTGAACTGGGAATGAAACACAACGCCACATAAAGAAGTTTGACAATGGTGGTGTTTTTTCTTAGGAGAATGGTTAAAAAGCTGCTGTCCTTCTGACCATTTTTTAATCCTTTAGGTGCAAGAAGGGGTTAGTGGGGACTGGTTAGCAGAACGTGGTCAGATCATATTCCTGCATTAGGTGGGATAAATGAAGGATGGTTTTCACTGAGGAAGCTGCTTCCAAACAGCCTCCCAGGTGTTTGCTCCCAGTGCTGTGATGTAGCTGCCTCCCATGCAGAGGGTGAGCAGGACAGGTTAGTCAAGCAGGAGTTCCTTCACAAGGACAAGTCTGAGTTAAATACGTGCCCTGCAAACACCTCCGATTCTCTGGGCTGTGTTTTAGGCTCTCCTAACCAGCAGAGAGGAGCTGCTCACCTGGAATGGAGCCTCTGAAATCCACTGCAGTGAGCAGCAATAATTTATGAAGGGGGTACAAAGGGTGATAGTTTGCTACACTTGTGGGTTTTTCTCCTCGTGATACTTGATAGAACCAGAGTAGTCCAAAGACTACAGTATTTGTAAGTGTCAGGGATGACCTGAGCGTTCCAAGCTTAATTTTTGCAGTGGAAACAAAACTCTTTACAATGGGAAACATTTATAAGGAGAGGTAAAATGTACATTGCTTTTATTTGGCTTAATGTGTTGCACAGAAATTGAATGAAGTTATTCTAAGCAGTTTTATCAGCTCAAAAGAGCCATTGGTACTAAATACATTTTGTTTTCATAGGAAAACATTCATTACACTCAATGAAAGCACTCCGTGAAACAAATTAGCCTTATCTTTTTATCTGCAGTAAGATATGGCCCTCTTCAAATAAATGAATAACACATTTGCTGGCATTTTGCATTTCTGTTGGCAGTTTCAGTAGACTGGCCAAGGTTTGGGCAGAGCATCGGACCAAACTCTGCTCTTGCCAAATTAGATGCAGCTTTTTCAGGTTATCAGTGTACACTAGAACTCTACAGTACTTGCTCTCTGAATAATTCCTGTTTCAGAGATTGTCCAAATGGATGGGTTTGCTTTTGTATGGCAAGTTTCACTGCAGAATCTTAGTGCTCTTCTAAGTCTCGTTTCACAGTCTGCCAGCTAGGGTAGAATATTCCTCAAGTTATAAAAGTATAAATGAAGCAAAAGGGAAAATGCTGATTTATCTCATTGGATGTATTTAAAAATACTAAACTTAAGAAAAACAGAATTGTATTACAAGCTTAAACCATGAACAAAATTTATTAAAACTGTTTTAGTTTAATGCAGTGATATTCTTCATTTCCATGTTTGACACATGGCTTTGACGCAATTTTCCTTTTATTTCCCTTTAGGACGTGTAGGAACACCTCATTTTATGGCTCCAGAAGTGGTAAAAAGAGAACCATATGGGAAGCCTGTAGATGTTTGGGGATGTGGTGTGATCCTTTTTATCCTGCTAAGCGGTTGTTTGCCTTTTTATGGAACCAAGGAAAGATTATTTGAAGGCATTATTAAAGGCAAATACAAGGTAAATGGCAGCATACCTGAATCCTTTTCCAGTGAGATGAGCTCTGTTGGTAAAATTTCTGGAAGTTGATTTTTGTATTTAGCCTGATTTAAATTTAAACCTTATGGAAATCTTATCTTTCTAGAAACAGCAGCATTTTTTCATGGCACTAGTTTTGGGATTGCACAGACTGACAGACTTACCACTTTATGGAAGATTTCTTTATGGAATCTCTTAAGCAGCTAAAACCGTCTGAAAGGATAGAAGTTAACTTCTCTTTTTAAAAAGAAAAAAAAAAGTTATGGCCAGCACATTGTGTCCTCTTAGTTCCTTTTCTGTTCCTGTTTCCACAATAATATGTCTATTCAGTGAAAATCCTGTCAAATTTGCAATTACCTTCATTTCATTAGAGCTGAAAGAGAAATTATGCATCACAGCTATAAATGTGCATTTCATAGCCAGATAACATTGCTGAGTGCCCCAGTTCAAAGTGATCATTTGTTGTAAAGACTGATTTTAAATAAAATGGACCTCTTTTAATGATCAGATTATAACATTGAAAAGAGTCTGGTTATAATTTTGAATTTGTGTTTAGTACTTTGTAAAGTAGCTGTCTGCCATCTAAATAAAACCTAGCTTCTCCACAAATTGAAGAAATACTAGAAATACCTTAAGGATATAATCTTTTACATCACATCTAGAATTTTCTTACTTTGGTATGGTTTTATCAGGTGTCCATCATTTTGACTGGTTGGGCACAAACCTGCATATGAATGAAAATGTAAATATATTCTAAATCATCCTTCACAATATCTCCTCAAGATAAAGTTCTGCTCTAAAAGTGTTGCAATTGCTTGTGTTGTCTTGTCCTTGAGTGCTTTCCTAGTGAAAAAACTTTACCTGTTGTGAATTTGAAAGGAATTTCTTGGGAAGAGCCAGTGTCCATAGCGCCTTCAGGACAGGCATTATCTTCCTCCCTTCTTACCCAGAATCGCTGGTGTGAAACTGTAGGTTGAAACACATAAATTCTCATCCCATATACTGATTTCAGGAGTAGATTTAATTTCTGCATTTATCCTATGCATAATTAACAGTCAAACAGAGCTTACTTGTTTTTTGCTTTTTCTACTGAATGGTCCCTTTTATCTGAGCAGAATGTAGAAGATGTATAAATTATACTGTGATTATAACATAATACCGAGGATACGCCAGGGTTTGTGTTTTCAGTTTTTATGCTATTTCAATAGCAACTAGTGTTCAATTTATTACAAGTCATTAAAAACTTAGAAATTTTCTTTTACATTTATTACAATAAAATGTTTGCAAGCACCAACCACTGTTAAATCTCTACAATTACTTTACATAAAAAGCAGGTTCTTTTCTGTATTCTTATTACTAATTTTTTTTTCTTGCTTGTAATCA
The DNA here is from genome assembly GCA_013400735.1 of Pomatostomus ruficeps. NCBI lineage: Eukaryota > Metazoa > Chordata > Aves > Passeriformes > Timaliidae > Pomatostomus > Pomatostomus ruficeps. Next base: position 194,335 of record VYZT01036022.1, on the reverse strand, counting down.
GATGAATCCTAGGCAATGGAGCCATATTTCTGAAAGTGCCAAAGATCTGGTACGCCGCATGCTTATGCTGGATCCAGCAGAAAGGATAACAGTGTATGAAGCACTGAATCACCCCTGGTTAAAGGTAGTAAATCAGCTGTTTGCATGCCAGTTTCCTCTTCAAGGGAGAAAAATATTTCTTTCTTTGTTTTTCTGAGCTTTTCAAAGTAGACACGAACTGTACAAAATGTGTGATATTGCGCTTTAAATGCTTTGTAGGATTAGAGCCTGAGATTTTGATAATTGCCGGGCTTAAACTCTAGTTGAAAAGCAGACTCAGTTGGACATCTTCAGCAGCACCAGAGTGCAGGGAGCAGGCTGCAGAGCAAAAAGCTTCAAGAAGGTGTTAATGTGTCTCTCTATGGCTCTCAGACTCCAGAGGAGTAATTTCTGATCTCCTTTTCACTCAGTCATATCTAAACCTCTGTTACTCATGGAGCCGTGCAGTCTGCTGCAGTAGGTTATGTACTGAGCTGTGCTGCCTCCTTACATTGGGTTCCTGAAAATATCCCATCAGAGGAAAGGAAGCAGTGGAGTGTTGCCCCAAGGCCACTCTGACTGCATAAAATTATATTACATCTGGTAACCCAACTATTTTTCACTGATGGTCGAATTTACAGCACAGTTTAAGTCAATGGCAGAATAGTTGCTGCAGACTGAAGATTTGCAACAGGAACAGGAGAAAATACACCTGCAGCTTCTCAGGAGTCCATCCTAAACACTGGGGTGGGAGAATGATGAGTTGTGCTGCAGATTTAAAAGGTGGCAAGTACTGGTTCAGAGCACTGTATTTTCTTTGGCAGAAGGTGATTAATTAACTATCTTTCTTTGTTATCCTCTACTTCTTTTCTGTAGTGGGTGTCCAGGATAGAGAGAGTCATCACATCCGTAACTTAAACAGGGCACTTATTTTGAAAGGGGGCTGAGCTGGTGTCTGCTGCTGGGCTCTTTGTACGCTCTACCTGAGACAGAGAGAAACCCACAAAGAAAGAACCTGGGAAGAATGGGTTCGTGTGCTCTGCTCCCTCCAAGTCAATGGTGTAACCACCAGTGAATGGAGTCATTCTTCCACTTCTCTGCTGTCCTTCTGCCTCCTGTGTTCCAAGCTGCAGAATGGTCTAGCTTATAAAAGGAGGTCAGGAGTGTTCACATACTCAGAAATAACAGTAGTTAAGGCAGCTCTTCTGAGTATTAGGAAACTGCAGGTTCAAGCCTTTCCACTTAAAAAGGGCCAAAGTTCTGTCTGTTCATCTGGGACATACACAGTGTATCAAATATCAAAGAGTATGGAAATAAACACCATGTTTTGGAATCCCAGAGGATCGTACTCTGGTCATTGAGTCTGTGGTAAACACAGGTGATAGGTTTTTACATGCTTGTAGTTGGACTTTTTCTTCACTTTGAGAGCATACTCACATTGAGATGCCAAAGCAAGAGCTTGGTTGAGGATCATTTTGGCAGAAAACCTGTCGTTTTTGTTGGTTGAGCAACTCAGCTGATTAGGTTTGTTAAAAAGACAATTCTGTAATGGGAATGTGCAAGCTCTGCCTGTGCAGCTTCACACTTTTGATGTCCATGGTCTCCTTCTAATCTTGTTGTTATTTGTTGGAAGTCACGTGAGGAATAAATGGTTTAGTTTATGTCAACTTTGTTTCCAAGCTCAGGCCAGGCGTTCTACCAGTCAGTCCTCTCATTTTTGCCTACAGTAAACTGCCTTCCCTGCTGACTCAGAACTTTCTAAACCATTTATAGATGTGAGCAAATACAGCATGAGACAGAGACATCTTTAGTGCCATACAGACACTGCCGTGGTTTCAGTCTGATTCAGGAGGTGCATGGGATAAACACATTAAATTAATGATTTTATATAGCTTCAGAGGAAAAAGGTAGTAGGCTGCTCGAGTTTTGTCCCTCCTGTCACTGCAATTGTTCATTGACAAATTTTTCATCTGCACCTACAATGGAGAATTCTTCCTGTACCATCCCCTGGTACCACCAGCCATCGGGTTGGCACTTCCGGCACTTCCTGCCCTGTTGGACATGTCCCCACCTCCCAAGCTTACCTGAGGTGTCAAGCACCCTGTAAAAGAGTGCTTGAACATGTTGCTTCACTGGGGTTTGTGAATTCCAAAAGGCAGAACTGCTTTCTGCTCGCCAGCATCAAAGTTCAGTGCTAGACACAGACTGACAGCACAACAGGAAAGCAAAACATGAGGTAGAGTCTTGCTACAAGGTGGGAACCAGCATTACCAAAAGAAAACATCTCTGGCCGAAGTTAAAAATTCTGTTGAAGTATTTTAATCCCTCTTAATTACTTGAAGTTTTCCTTAAGCTGCAACAAATCCTCATTCTCCTTAGGATATTTATGAGCTGGTACATTTCTTGTCTGGTTTCTTAGTGTCAAGAGGATATTAAGAGCTTGTATTTAATGTTCTTTTGGTTTGTTTTTTGTGGGGTTTTTCAAGGAGAGAGATCGCTATGCATACAAGATTCATCTTCCAGAAACAGTAGAGCAATTGAGAAAATTCAATGCAAGACGAAAACTAAAGGTAAACTGAATGCAGTGTTAAAACAATATAATTACACAGCTTGGATTTTGTGTGATACTTTATTAATTTAAAAAGTGCTAAGAGAAATCTATGCTTTGAAGTTGGCAATAAAATAAAAAGTTGCAACAGGCCTTCAGAGATGTTTATTGAAATGATGTCTTTCATCAATTAGGGCATAGTTTTCAAACTAAATTGCAGTGCAAATTGTCTAGTGTCAGCCAAGGTGTATATGAGATCTTCATCTTTAATCAATTCAGTAATTATGTGTAATATGAATTACTGGAGAGGAAAGAATCATGCAATCACTTCTGTTATTATTGTGTTAAATTTATAATAAAAGGAACACAGTAATTTTTAATGTCTTTGTTGAAGAAGAGCAAATACATATTCTTCAGTTAATCCTATTTATGTTTAACTACATACTAGTTTATTTCTTAGCCACATTGAAAAGAATTTTAACATTTTATCCCATAACAAAATGGTTATCCTTCAGTTCCTGTCATGGAATGTTTGACAGGAACATTTCTGAATTCACTGAAAGGTTCAGAAAATTATGACAGAAACATGGAGCATTGCAGTTCATGGGCTGTTTTACAATTTGTAATAAAACACAGAATTGGGTGTTCACATTGAGCTGCTGCTTTGCAAAAGTTTCTTGTAGCTGATGATGAGGATGCGCAGCTGTCACAGTTCATGAACAGCTCTTTCTCTTAGGTAGTTTGTAAGCCCAGGTAATATTTCCATTAAAATGCTATCTAGTACCTTTTAGAATATGGCCTGATTCCTGTTCTAGATGCAGTTTCAGATATTTCCCAGATTTATTCCTGGGGAGGCCACTATATTTACCTTCCTGAGCTTTTATACCTTCATTGGGTTTTTTAATGCCATTTTATCCAAAGCACCAGTCTGTATGTTTCATGAAATTTGTCCATACTTCCATAGCTGTGAGGCATTAAAACCTGAGTGGTTAAACTGTAATTTACTTGAACAAGTAAATATATGTCAGAGCAGGTAACCATTTTTCTGGGTTTGTAAATCCCCCTGTAACACTCGTTCTGGGACTCTGAGATTTTCTACATAACTGTGTTATTTTTATGTTGATGTATTATGGATGTCAAAGTATTCTAGTGCTGTCACTGTCAAATTATGACAATTTCTAAAATAATAACATCGTATTTTGCTTTAAAGAGTGAATTTTTATACCTGCTAATCTACTCAGTTGAGCTAAGAGGAAAAGCTAAAGAGATTAGTTATTTTGTTTACATTGTACTACAATGTGAATTTATGCCTCATAGTTATTATTTCAAAATGTATTCACAAAAGCAAATGTTCTCATGAATCCCTTTGCAAAGAATATTTTTACTGTTTATTAGTGTATGACCAACGCTTAATGGTCACTGATAAGAGGGAGGCAGAGCTGAAGACTACAAAATTTATTTGCTCTTCACGGAGAAGGTGAACACACCAGAGACCTCAGGAGACTGAGTGATCCAAGGTGGCTGGAAATGTTTCATTGCCCTTCCTTGTGTAACTCGGACTGTGTGGGTATCTTTATTCAGGGGGCAGTACTAGCAGCTGTGTCAAGCCACAAATTCAACTCCTTCTATGGTGACCCCCCCGAAGAGCTGCCAGACTTCTCTGAAGACCCCACCTCCTCAGGTATTTTAACACAAAGTGCATTTACTGCAGTCAGCATGCCTTAAGTCTACACTGACCAGAGTACCAAGTTTTTACTAATTTCTTGAGATTACATAAAATTGAATTTTAAGTTAACATTTACACGTGAAAAATAATTTTCAGTCATAATGGTATTCACAGCTGGCAAAAACGAACAGAAAATCTCTGCACAGTTTTAAGTTTTTAACATAAATTCTGTCATGATTTTTTTCTTTTTTTTACATTTAATTACAAATGATGTTACCATATTTCTCTTTATATTACTTGAGTGTAAAAGCTTATTGAAATTTTGTCTTGAATTCTTAGGGAGGACCAAAGTTTTCATACCTTACTAATAGTTAGTTATAAAAAGACGCCATTATGTACCAAAGTTTCCTGACCTCCTGTTTTAGAGGGCAATGTGATGAAGATGTGTCCTGTTAAAGCAGCTTAGACAGGATTTCTGACCCCCAAATCTTCAGAGAGAGACAATACATGTGCTTCAGGGACCTCCCAGCACACTTCAGAGGGGAAGATAATGCTTGTGCTGTGCTCTAGGCCTTGGCCAGCACAGTGACCTTACTCAGGCAGTCCTTTTGTCCACAGCCCATATTCAGAAATTTAAATTACCTGTCTGTCCCTAAATTAACACAGCCCTGTCTTAGTTATCTGTCTTAATTTTGACATAACATTGCTCAAAATATTTGCAGCACAAAAGTCTAGATTGGTCTATCTGATCTAAAATTAGGATTTAAGATCAATTTAAATGAACCTCTAAGAAAAACCTAAGACCAAAAAGACTGTCTTTAATTTTTCTAAACAAGTTAGGAGTACCGGCAGAATATTTGAGCAATACACTGACTTTTCTAGAAGACATTTCAGGAAATTAATTGCATGTGTTGATCTTTTGTGTGCTAATTCTCTTTCCCAATATTTTTATAGGTGAGAAAATTACATCTTGACTGCATATATTAATTATCCCTTCTATTTCATATGAACAAGTAATTATTATAAATTATTTCAATGTCACTAATATAAGAATGGGGGCACCTTTTTTTGGTTGAAATTCTCCAATATAATTTCTTAGAATTCAAGTTCGAGTACTTAAAATAAAAGATTTGTTCATCCTTAGACAAGAACACTGTTCATAACTCCCATAGAAATGAATGAGAATCTCAGATCATTTATTGCGAACAGATAATCACAGCCTCGTGGTTTGAGTTCAGCCAGACAGCTTTTGAATACTTGTACTTACAGTTAAGGATCCACCTATTCTTTTAAAGAAAGAATAAGTCAGTTTTACTTCACCTAGGACTACTTGCAGTGCCCAAATTGTTGTTTCCATCTACTTCCCCCATTTCAATGGTGAATGGCCACCAGCACGACTGGCAGTGGCAACTTTCCTAATCTGGAAGCAGCAGTTCCTCTTTGCAGTTTCAGTCTCACGTCAACAGGACATGTGTCTTCCTCAGAGTGATGTAACTGCAGATAGCAGTATACAGGAAAGTTCCAAGTTCTATTTTTTTCTGCTCAGAGAATGCTTGAGCCCAGTGCACATGTAAATTGTACAGAATATCTGTGCTGGACCCATTGTTATCTTTTGTTCATCTCTGAAATAACTGGAAGAAAAGTGTGAATTTCTCAGGAAAACAAAGCTATTCTTTAAACTAACATTGTTGGTTGGACTGATGGGGGATCACAGTGATCAGGAAACTATGCTAAGTGGGTCCTTTTCATTATGTTTCTCTGACCCACTACTTCAGCTGATAAAATATTTAATATTGAACACTGAGCCTTGCAAGCAAAGATACTACAACTCTTTCAGCTTCTGAAATTCCTAGATACGGAAATCTATTTTGTTTTCTCTTCAGAAGTATACTAATAATATTTTAAATATTTCTAGCTTGTAGGATGGGTCTTGTGATGATTCTAAACCAAACTAGTTTGTAGAAATTAAACATAAAACTCTTGAATTGCAGTAGAAACTTGATTATCTTAAGGTTATTTAAGTTTCCTTCCTAATATCTCATAACTTTATTCCAGATCATAAACTCTTAATGAAGAGCATTTAATATTTTAAACGTGGTTGCCAATTATTCCTCCCATAAAATTTCATGAAGCTTATCATTGTAATTAAAAGATTGTCAGAAGAAGGCAAATACAGAACTCCTACAGAGATAAATATACAGAAATATAGATGCTTATTAGGGTATGCAAATTACATTTCCTGTCCTCCAGGTCTTTCCAAACACAGAAACAGAAAATTTCAGTTCTCTCTTTTTTCCCAGTTAATCTAGAGGTGTTCTTCCTCAAAGTTCAGTTTGGAAATCTGGGGTTTCTGGCGCCTTTGAGCATTTTCCTGTAGTACCAGAGTATTAACCTGGGATAGGAAGACACTACAGGCAGCAAGGCAGGTGGCTTTTGTAGATGCAGAATCACAAAGGATATTCTTGTTAGAGACCTTTCCAGCAATGGTCAGCAAATTGCATACCTAAATGAGATGGGAATGATCAGAGATCAATTTCATTTAAAGTCAGCCAGGTTTTTTGCTGTACACATCTTCCTTTCCTTTGTACAGTGTTAATAACTCTTGGTTCCAACCACTTGCTGACCACTGGCTGGTCTGTTCCCTCTTTTGTCAGCAGCCATATTCTGAAGAACTTGAATTAATCCTGCTGTTATCCTGTTGGTAACATGGCAGAAACCAGTCTTGCTAGATTTTGAGTGTGATATAACCTTTTCAAATATTTTTAAACTACACTACTGCTTTATTGCTGACAGTCTGTATTCAGTAACTTCTTTGGTAAAGCTACCAAGGAGCTCAACTCACAAGCTTTCTATACCATTTCTACAAATGGTTTTCTCTAGAACGTAAAACATTTGACTTTTGGGTTGCCTGTCTTCAAGACGTCGTAAAATGTGTCTTCCCCAAGGCAACAAATGTTTTGGATATTTTTAATATGCTGAAACAAACATAAATCAGAAGTTAGCAATCAGCAGCCCTAAAGGCTAAATCTGTAACAGGAGAAAGACTGGCCCAGTAGGAAGAATTTTAAGTGGACCATGAAACACATAAGGTGCCAGGGAAATTCGCAGTGTTTGCTCTCTGCTGCCCTTCCCCATCTGGCTCCCTCCCCTTTCCTGCCCAGCGCCCTGGCCCTCCTATCTCCTGATTGCAGATCAGCTCTAGACAGGATTTCCTCTCCTTCTGTCATGTGCTGGCCACTTGTCCCCCAGCAGAGAACACACATACAGTTTTCAAGTGTTTTCATAACAGTGCCTCAGGGGAATGAACATCACCAGTGTAAAGCTTTTCATTTTTCCTCCTTTTGCTTCTTGGGGTTTGACTTGGGAAGCTGAATTGAGGACGACTGTTTTGTATGGAGTGTTAAGATTGAAAATGGTTATGTTTTCAGGCCAACAGTTAAAAAACCTGATAGATTGAAGAGGTTTTTTATAACTTTGTATTTCCAAAAGCCTTTTGTAGCCACGTTTTTAGAACCGAGTCAGTGCTGGAGTTAAGCCAGTGGATAGTCCATTGTCTTTGGAAAACTGCATAACTGACTTTTAATTAAAAGCAAACCTTACCTTTTGGCTAAAGGATGATACTTTAATGTCTGCTGGAATTGCATGGTCTGTGGCACACGTTTCTAATCTATCACTAATGGGTTTCAGAGAGGCTTTCCGCCCCAGGAAGTTCTGGATTCCTGTGAGGGGTCCTCTCAAGCTGTGCTTTGGGGTAACCACAGAGCAAGAGAAGGGCCTGAGTGGCCAAATGTGCTCCTGCACCTGTGCTGAGCATGGCACTGCTGCAGCACTTCCTGCACCCGTGCGGGTGCCGAGCTCTGTGGTCACTCTGGACGCAGATGGACGCAGAAGGAGAGCTCAGCACTGCACACCCAGCGCCCACACCGAGGCTCCTGCAGTGCTGCTGCCTCGTCCTCCCCACCTGCAAGGCACAGACTGCACACACAGCATTCTTACAAATGCTGCTTGGTGTTTTGTCTCAGGATTGTGCGCGCAAATTGAAATTTTCATTCTGTTCTACTTTGTCAGACTCTTACATTGTCGTGTCAAGTGAGAAGTTTTTAACAGCATGAGATCTTGATTTTCAAATTTGATAATAATAATGGAAATAAAGCTAAATCTCTCAGTCTTTCAGAGTAAGGCCAAACAGCATATGTAGGGACAAGTTGTAAACTCACTGTTTCCAACATACTTGGAAGTAGCTGAACTCACAGGTTAGAATGGTTAGTTGTTTTATGGGATTTAGAATTCATGAAATATGGGCAATAAAAGTCCATATCTTAAAACCCATCAGTTTCATCGATATGAGTAAGAAAAAAACCCCACTTTTATTATGCAAAAATTACCACTGATTTTGTAAATATTTGCAAAGGGTGTTGTGTAACATTTTAAAGTATGAGTGCTTGGGGAAAAAAGATACATTCACCTAATAATTTATTGTTATTAATTCCTTCACTAGTATTACAAGCACAACTATTAATTTTGAGGTCATGAGTTTGTGTGTTTCCAATATTCCATTATTTAATTTTATGGTTTTTCAGCTATTGATTCTTTGCTCGGTATGTTTAAATTTTTTTTTAAAAGGGCATAAAGACACTGTTTATTATAAGCAGTAACAAAGTGGTTGTAATTCTAAATGGTTCTCACTGAAACTTTTGATTTTAATATAACATTGCTAAATTTTGCTTATTAAGTATATTAATATGACATTATGCATCATTTGCAGTATGTTGAATTATTTTATTATTTCACCTCTTGAAATATTTTTACTCGAAATCACTTTTTGTCCATGAGCTTTTTAAAACAGTTTAACGGATGTTGGGAAAAGTCTGGTGTTAACAGATCTCTACCACTGCATCCATGTGCTGCCTTCCCAATGCCAAGTGTTTGTTTTCCTGCCACCCCAGTCTGCCAGTGCCATTTGCTTCACACATAGAAACCGTGTTAAAAACTGGGGGGGGTCCTCGTCACGTTGTGGAGATGATTTTGTGGCTAAATTAGTGTGCTGGGTTGCAGCTTGATAACTCGCTTGTTCTGAGATCTTCATACTGTTTGTTGTTTGTCCAAACGCTGCCCTCCTTCTAGGACTTCTAGCAGCAGAAAGTAGGTATCCCTTTGTTTTCCTTTAAGGCATATCAGTCAGCTATGGTGTGTGGCTTTGCATGTTCAAAAATCCGCTTTCTTTTGCTTCTCTTTGCTCTTTTCAGTTTTAATACTGCCCATTCAAATAAAATTGCATGGTATTGACTAAATCTGTCCACAGTATGTTCTAATCAAGAGTATAATTAAGCAGAAGGATGATTTCCAGGGAATTCTGAAGATTCTAATTTAGAGGCAGTATTAAAATTGCCTGAGTTTTGGGATTTTTTCCCAATATTTAATATTTGCAACAGAACCAAACTAAAATTAAACTTTCATTAAATTAATAAAGTATACAATGTTTTGGGTTTGCATTTTCATGACAAAATTGTTTTCATGGACTAATGGTTGTTTTTTTCCTCCTACCACCAAACATATACTGTAATATTAGTCAAATATATTCCTGCTCTACGCTTGCATGAACTTTGTTGATCCTTCTGTGTTGATGTGATACATGGCCCATGCATATGCTCTGTGGATATGCATACACCTGATCTCAATAATTATCCAACGTGTGTCTCCTCAAGGAAGGAATGTTGCTGGCAGGTAGGGAGGAGGTTCTGCTGCAAGGCAGCTGCACCCTTTGTGAGAGACTGGGAGCACAAGCACTTCTAAAACCTGCAGAGTGTGCTTGCGAGAGGAGAAGGTGTGAAATTCCAGATCCTTTGACACAAACCACAACCATTTAAAAAACAACTAATTCAGCATCTCCAAAAACAAGCTGTAAAAAGTGGGGGTTTCCTGCAGCATTTTAAGACTTGCAGGCTAACAGCTCTACTTCTGTCCTAGGTGAGGACATGTCAGCAGGACATACATCCATGTCTCCATTCCTGATCAGTCATGGATTTCATGGTGGTTGTTGTTGTTTGGTTCGTTCTTTTGATTTTACAGGTTGTGGGGGAAGTCGTTCCTTGTCCTCCTATTTCCCCATCTCAGAATGCCTGTCCAGTAACACAAGGGTGAAGTTCAATGGATTTTTATATAAAAGTTTTGTGATAGTATTATTTTTCAACAGTTGTAGGGGGAAAAAAACCCTCATACAGAGCCTGTGCCACGGTTTTTGGTTTTTTGTTTGTGCATGGAGACTTTTCTTCCGCAAACTGACTGACTATAATAGAGTGTGCTGCTGTCACACTGGTGAGAAGGGGGTTTTCAGATATTTTTGCAATGAGGAAGAAAAGGTCTAAGGAAGGGATAGTGAAGGGCATTCCTTTATTAAAATATTTATTTGTTTAGTTGCATGTGAGGTACAGATCTGGTCTGAAAAACAACACCTCTGCATATTTCTTTATTTCTTTACCACGACGCTAGACGGGCTTCTGTTGTATCTGTGGCTGGTTTTACAGTGAGGGGTGGCTGGGAAAAAGAATTGGCAAACTCTGTGTGCAGGTGCCAGGTGTGGAGACAGGAGAAGGCTGGAGCCATGCACGCACTCAGTGCCCCTGGGTGTGCGGGAGAAAAGGAGGTCTCCCTTCAAAATTAAGCATCAGTTTCTCGCTGCCCTCTTTATCCTCTCCCCCACCACTTCCTCTTCCCCCATCCTTTTTTGTTTTCCATACACAGTACTCTCCTCTACATTCCTTCTGCTGTTTGGGAACACTTTATCTCTTGTTTCCTTTTCTCCTTTATTTTTCTTTTTTCCTTTGTTTAGTCTCTTTCTCCCTGTTTTTCTCTCCTGCACCTATTTCCTTTCATTTCTTTCTGACTTTTACATACCTTTCTCTCCTTTCTTGTATTCCTTTGATGTTCTTACCTTCTTTAATGCAGTTGTAAATCCCAAATCCCTTCCATTGCACCAGCTGTCTTGTTTCTGAATTTTTACTATCCTCTCCATAAACCTCCATGTTTCCAGTTCTCTTACTAGACTCTTCCTGAGTGTTTTATATACATATAGTGTATGTAGATACATATATTTATATTATCACTGCCTTATTTGCTTCCCAGTAGCATTCACAGAACTGTGTGCATGTAGGAGCTTATCTGTAAATTTATAGGGTGTCTAAACTTCACTGTTTGGTTTCAGTCCAAGAAGGAAGAAGTCATGAAATGCTATATAGCTCAGATTTGAGAAGAAGAGAGTCTTTACTTGCCTTACATTTTATTTACACTGCTGTGTATATGTGAAACGTGTCTCCCACTTTATTTTAAACTATTGTAATCATATATATACTCCTGCTCTGGCTGTCATCTGTCCCTGCAGAGTCACTTGCTCTGGAATACAGTGAACAGCAAAGAGCAACAAATTTTCTGTGAGATCAGAGGCATCTCAACTCCAGTGAGTTTTGCAGATGCTGTTTCAAGTGATGGAGAGCAGCTGGCGTTCAGCTGGCTTTCTCTGAATCTGAGAAGTTACATCAGTAAAAGCAGTGGAAAGGTCTGCACTTTATAATAATGCCCGTGCTTGTTTTTCCATGGGATTATATCCTGTGACTTGACTTTGTGATTCTAATATTTTATCTCTCTAAAAATCCAACAATTTCTGGTGGTTTTTTGTCTTTCCTTTCTGGATGTACTAACCTCAGAGCCCTTCACAAACTAAGTAAAATGTAAATCCTGCCTTATGAAATGGCTGTGCTTTAAGAGCCAGGATTGTTTTTTTAGCTTCATTTCCAGCAACTGCTCACAAGAAGGCAGCCAAGAGATGAGGCTGAGAGAAATCAGCTTCTGTTTATTGGAGATTGGCTGGCATAAGAACTGAACTGTGATATGTAGAGAAATTGCACGTGACACCAAAGCCTTGGTTAGTCATTTAAATACCACTGAAAAATCTCCAAGACACAGTTACTTACCTATTTACATAACATAAAGAGTAATTGAAAAGCCAATCAAATAAAGGTAGTTTAGAAGAATGAGCAGGATTAAAATGAATGGCTGGTGTCATGAACTTCATTTTATGTGGTTCTGCAAATCTAAAAGATTTAGCTTTTACCAATGTCTCTTTAATAAAAACATGCTATTATTATAATGGTTATTATAAGTTCTTCTGCAGAGTTATTTCCTGGCGTGGTAATTTCAGGAGACTGGCAAAAAGGTCACGGGTTTATAGTTTTGTGTTTAAACAACATCACACTTCCTGAGTTCTGAGCTTTCATTACTCAGGAGAGGGTTTATGACTGACCAGGACTTAAATGGGCACTTGTAATCTTCAGTGTTAAAAAATTAATCAAAGAATTCTTTTGCCCTTTCCAGAAGGTGTTTGAAGTCAGGATGTGGTCTGTGTTTTGCAGCAGTATCTGATTCTCTTTACCTAAACACTTTATTCCATCATACTCTGTTGCAGATCACATGTCACATGAAAAGAACTTCTTAATTCTGGGTGCTGCCCATTGCATAACAGAGGGAGCCAGTTGTACCTGCCTGGTGCTCTGAGAAACCTCAGAAATGCAACTTTTGGGATGTTTTATAGTGGAGGGACACATACTGCTACTGCAGAATATGTAGGCAGTTCTTGGAGCAGTGTTTAAAATTCTCTTTGAGTCTGCTCTGGGGAGAAGTAAGCAACTCCTCCCTGCCTTTAAAGTTCAGTTTCTCCAGGCAAACCACCTGTTCCAGCCTAGCATAGCTGGATGTTGTAGTAGCAGCACTATTTTACCAAAGCTTTGCCTGCCTCCAGCCTGATGAACCAGTGTCCATAGCAACTTCAGGTGGAATTAAGAGCACTGCATGAGAACTACAAAGACTCTAGAGACAGAATTCAGCTGTAAGAGAGAACTGTTTCTGAATGGCCGTCTCCAATAGAGGTAACAGAACCTGCACAAAATACCTGTAATAATTTTGACTACACAGTGGGTAAAGAGAAAATATCAAATTTTTGCCTCATGAAGCAAGTATGTCTCTCTGGTAAATAAAAGAGCTGCCTCAGTAGGCAGAAACTGCTCGATTCATCCCTCTCTTCTCAGAATTAATTTGGCATCATCCTTAAGAAGTCATCCACTAACTATAAAAGCGTTTTATGTACTAGTGCTGACTGCAGGAGACTGTCATAAGCATTCTGATGTGGTTTTTCTTCTTTTTAATATATGACAGCCCTTAGTTTTCAGCTTCTCAGAGTTGGCAGCCCTCAGGAAGCCCTGAATAGCTGCAGCCATCCTTCCTTAGGTATCCTGGGAATACAAGAAAGACGAGGTTGTGTGCATGGCCAGAGTGTCACTGCTCCTCTGGACACTGAGATCATTTACTGTGCACTTACAGCAGTATCCACGGTCTTCTCACAGAGCCATGTTTGGTGTGGATTTTGTTACTGTTTCTGCAGAGAAGAGTCTTCTATTTATATCACTGGAATTGCAACCTTTCCTGTGCAATTGGATCTGTTTTTATAGTAACTTAAGGTGCAGGGTGAGATTCTTCTCACCCAAAAGCTGGGGCTACTTGAAAATTCTGGGGCAGTGAGAAGCATTTTCTAACAAAGTTTACTTTATGGAGTCTTAAAAAGCAAACAAACACAGCCGGTCAAGTTAGTCAACTTCCTAATTTTTCCTGCCATACTAAGACTTATGCATCATTCTAATTCTCATGTTTCTAGATTCTGTCTGTAACTGCTACAGACCATGAGAAATCTGAGCTTTTAGCTTGTATGACTGCAATAAGTCACTTAAGTCCTTCCTTTATCATCTGTGCTGAGGCTAAAATGGGTGCACTCGCAATGCTGAAAGGAGATTAAATCCTATTTCAATTATAAATACTGGGTTTGTTTACACTTTCCCCAAAGGTTAGAAATTTAGCTTAAATATGACAGAATATGAATTCTTTTTAGAAACAGATGTGCTGTAAAGGTTTGTTAATTTTATTTTATATAGTATCTCTTCTCTGAATTTAAAACTCTACTGAAAGGTACTTTTAGTCTTCTTTAACCAGATGTCTGTAACAGAGAGAGTTTAGGTGTTCACAAAAATGCCTGTAAGATTTTTCTGTCACTTTTTCTAAGCACTAACATGCTGTCAATATATTGCTGCCATGCCATTTTCTCATGCAGGTGCACATTATTTGTAAATGAGTGAAAGACATGGCAGTAGGTGAAGTATAAGATTGTAAGTGAAAAAAAGCATAAAGTAAAACTATTATCCCGAGGAATTAACTAAGTCATTGTCAAAAAGTCCCATCAAATTTCTTAAGGACATTCTTGGAAACTTTATTTTACGACCTTCTATTCAATGTGACCAGTGGACAGGAGGAAAAAAGACCTAATGATCAAACTAACTCTTTGGAATTCCAAATATTCAAGAGGTTGTTGAGATGCAAATATTAAGAAATCATAACTTTCATTTCCATTTCAAAGCCCACAAAGTATTCCACAAAATAAAGTTTGCAAAGTAAATAATTCTGTCAAATAAAAAATGCGGTGGTCCAGAGTATTTGGTATTCCACAGTAACACAGCACTACAGCCAACTTTGAACACACTTCTTACTGGTTCCAGATTTGGCTCAGGTTTTGGTGATTATGAGCAACACTGAGCAGTATTAGAGACTCTTCAGATACCCAGGCCTCTGAAGGGAATCTCCTCTTGAGTTTTCCTTAAATACTCCAAATACACAGAAAGGGCTTTGAACCCAAAAAAAGAAGCTTTACTTGAAAATAAAAGAATTCAAAATCTGAGCATGACAAGAGCAGAAATAAAAGAGAATTTTTGCAAATTTTCGTCTACCGACTGGATCCTGGAAAGTCAAACGCTTTCCTTGGAGATCTCTAAGTCCATCAGCCTTTAACTGCTGTGCTGGATATGTAAAGGAGGCTCTGCAGTCCCTTTTGAGTCCCTGGGTAGGTTTTTTCCCTCTCCTTTGAGGCTTAGCTGTGCTGTCTCCATCCTCTTCCCACCAGATCCCCAGTCCTTGTATTTTCTCAGGTTTCCTGCTGTGTCTCTGGCAGAGGAGCAGCCTTGTTCATTATCAAGAAGGAAGCAAATTTTTCTTTTTGGTGCACCCAACCTCATGCACAGCAACTACTAAAAGTCAAACCGTTTGTTTTATTTGCTGACAGCCACAGATTTTTAAAAGAACATAAATTAGTACATCAAATAGATATAAGTGGTCAGACAAACTTGATGGGAAAGAACTAAGAAGTTTTATTGCTCCCTGAGCCATGAGTTGTGAGCAAGGGGACACTGTGGTTCTCAAACCTTGTAGAGGGAACTGTGAGGAGAATCCTAGGCTGAGGTTTGTACTAAATGTGATGCAAGGGTTTCTAGATTTGTAATTTATTTGTCCTTCTAAGCCATGAGGTTGCAAGTCTTATATAGTAGTTTTTGTGTATTTTGTTATGTTTATTCCAGTTTTTCAAGGTTTTCAGAGAAATAAGTTAATTTAATTTGTTTCCTTGTGTGGTTAAGAGGGCATTGGGTATTTTGGTTTTGTTACATTCTGCAAATGCAGTACAAAAGGGTTTGAGTTGAGGAGGGCTGGTAAGAATTGTTCATGCAGTGGAGGATGGAATTTCAAGGGATGCAGCAATTTTTTAGATGTTGTCTATCTTGTCAAAAAGACACAGGCAAACAAATAAGTAAACAGAACAAGCATATTGATGAGATATTAGTGAAATAGAGAATGTGTATCCAGAATTATGTATTTATGAAAAAGCATCCAGCAGTTCCCTGCCAGGCATCAGCATTGTTGCAGACTCTCACTGGGTACTCTGCCCTCTTTCCAGATGCTTTTACCACTGTGGAAAAGTGAAGGTATGATCTGCGTGTGGAGATAAGCCAAAGCTGGCATTCTACTAAAGCACACAGGTGGCAGCCACCACTGATACTCTGATTTTTAAACAAGTTCTTTCACACAGAACCACTGTGGGCTGGTTTACTGTGGATTTGTGTTGTGTTTCTTTATCCTCCCCTACTGAGAGTTCAACTTCTCCTCATGGACTTCCACCTTCCATAATGCCTCCCATTTCTCCTTTTTGTCTCCAAAGCTCTCTCTTCTCTCTCACCCCCATGCCATGTAAAATTCATCCCCGTCATCCTGTGACCCAAAGTAGTGCCCTGGTGAAAAAGCAG
Organism: Pomatostomus ruficeps; assembly: GCA_013400735.1. Lineage (NCBI taxonomy): Eukaryota > Metazoa > Chordata > Aves > Passeriformes > Timaliidae > Pomatostomus > Pomatostomus ruficeps. Next base: position 177,939 of record VYZT01036022.1, on the reverse strand, counting down.
CAAGTACTGTAGCGGGGTAGGAGGTAACCAGGCAAGCAGAACAAACAGAACAAAAACACATTACAGGCTTTTTTTGTCCCTCAGAGGACTCAGCAGTCAGGTGTTTCTCCCTTTTCACTCCTTTATCCCAATGCTGATTTTAAAAATATTTGTGAAAGCATTGGTTCTTCCTGATTTTACTGATGTTTCAAATTTGATTTCAAAATAATTCTTACTGATTTTTCAAGATTTTACAATATGGATTTGAAATTGGCTGGCAGTTCAAAAAGAGAAGAAGTGAAGGTTGGAGTGGGAATGGTGAGGACAGGCCCACAATCCAAGTCACTCCATCATTGGAAAAAATAGAACAAAGCTGAGCTTAATAAAATCAGGTTTTAACCTCTCTCCCATTAAGCCATTTCTTATGTATAATTACATTATCTGTGAGCACTGTTGGTACATGTGAAGTTTACTCAGTAAGTTTTCCTGTTAAAACTCCAGCATTTTTAAGTTCCTGTTCCAGTTGTACCAGATGAATGGAAAGTTTCCTTTTCCAAAGTTCAGTTTACCATGAGCCTTTGCTTTATTGATTTTTTTATTTTTTTCCCCCTGTCTGTTGCCCCACAGGAGCAGTCTCACAGGTGCTGGACAGCCTGGAAGAAATTCATGCACTTACAGACTGCAGTGAAAAAGATTTAGATTTTCTTCACAGTGTTTTCCAGGATCAGCATCTTCACACGTTACTAGATGTAAGTTTTCTGTGATAAAAATCTGAATGTGTTTCTGTATCTGTTGTTCATTGGATATTTTCTTTTATCCTGAGCAGATTGCCTTTCTTAGTTTCATACCAAAATTTAGTTACCAAAACTAAATTCTTTAGTTGTAGAATGTAAGAATCATCCAGCACTTAATGCAAAAATACTTTCTTTAGGACACTACATACTGAGTATTTTAGAATATGTGATTAACAATTTGCGTTAATAGGTTTGTTTTCAAATAATCCATCAGAACAGCTTTTTTTTTTCTTTTAATAAGGGCTGGATTTTAGTTTTTCTTTTAAATGTGAATTGCAACTTTATAACTGTACATACTCTTTTTAACATTATTATTATTAAGATTAAGTAATTTACTAACCAGCACATCATGCTTTCAGTGACTTCTGAATCTACACAGCACTGGGGTCTAAAATAAAAGTCAAAGAAAGTAGCAGAAGGAAACTTTCCCTGATGTTTTTTTCTGGGATATGTGGATACTTAATGTTGAAGACAGAGGAGTTGCTTTTCAGATGAAACCAGCTTTTTCTAAAGCACTCTGCACATTGCACTGAGAAAAAGCTCAGGGTGGAAGCAAATGCACAGAGGCAGCTTAGCAAGTGATAACAGCAGTGGCCGATGTGTAGAACCAAGCAGGTGACACTGAGGAGCTAGTGCTGACTGCTCGGGGTGTTCTGAGGGCTTTTGCTTCATGCCAGTTGTGCTGCAGTCCTGTGGACTGAATAACCACGGGTGGGTGAACAGCATCCTTTATTTTAGTGTCATTTGAGAGTAAATATGCTCTGGTAACACTGCACAGTGAAAAATAAAGAATGGTACGTGGGTATAATGAGACTTATTTAAAAATGCAGTCCTGGATCAAACCAAAATGCTCGTGTGACCACATGGATGATGACCATTTTACTGCTATGTCTTACACTGAACAGCTCAGTGACTCACAAATCTAACAAGATGTGTGTAGTTTTTACCCAGTGAGAGAGCCCCAGGAGTAGGAGTCATTCCAGCTGCCTGATCTGCAGGTAGATGGTTGTGTTTGTAGAGACTTGAGAGAGTTTCTGAGAAGTTGAATGCTTCAGTTCCTCTGTGCAGCTTTGCAGGAGCAGGAGCTGAGTGTACACAATGCCACAGGTCCTCTGGTGCCCAACCTCTTTAGAATGTAGTGAATGATTTGTACACTTGTTACAGTTTGATCAGTCACTTGAATTCTGTGCATTCTTCAAGTTTCAGGGATTCCAATCCACACGTCCAGTCTGGAAGCGGCCCCAGCTGCTGGGGTCTGAGCTGGCTGTGTGGGAACACGAAACTCCTGGCAGTTTCCCCACAGCGCAGCCACCTCTGGGGCTCGAGGAACCGCAGAGAGGGAGTTGGCTGCTAAGTGATGATGGCTTTCCTCTGGCACAACACTGCAGTTCTAATCTTTGTTCTCTGATAACTGTTTACGCATTTTATATCAGATAAAATCATTGGATAAAATTACATGAAGCACACAAGAAGAAGGGAATAGGAGCTCATGACTTTCCTGAATTGTGTCTCCAACAACTCATCTTTGCAATTGACATTGAAATATTAAATTTTTTCCCCAATTCAAGTTCACCTAGTTTGTGTCCCAGATGCTTAAATTACTCTTTTTATATTGCATACTGCAGTGCAGAAAGGTGATCAGGTAATAGGAATGAGAAATAAAAAGTCTGGAGAGGAGTAGAATAACATGAGTGTCATGAGAACTAAAACACTTGTGTCACTCGTGCAGAAAGGTTTTAGATATTTATTAACCCTTATTGTGTTATCATATAACTTCTTGGTAAACCACATGGCCTTAGTTTCAGTATTTTGCTGGATGACAAGTCTGCCAGACATTAACTCATACTTCTGCAATGCTTTTGCTTTTTTCTGCTCTATAACAATACCAGTCTGCTTCCTAGTACCTCATTAATGACATTTTATTGCTGTAATGGTCTGTTGTAGCTTTTTAAATAAGAAAAAACAGTGGTGAATTAATACAATTTTCACATTCTTCATCACAGTCATTCTTGTAAACAGAAAGGGATGCCTTTAACTGCACCTTTAATAAGATACCTGTGAGAACAAAATGCCATCAAAAAGCATTTTTGTTTTATTATGCTATGTGGAAGAGAAATGACAAAATATTCCCAAAGGCACTTTGATTAGAAAAATACAAAATAAAATTTTGAAAGAGTGCAGCGTCCTGAAATACATATTTTAAAGACTGAAGCAAGCTGAAGCAGGTTACAGACAGTATTACTTGAAAGGGGAGCTTTTTCATGTCAGTAACCTGAATGTGGGGGATTGGTTTCTGTTTTTGTATCAGTACTACTCCAGTTTCTCTCTCAGACTCCTGGAAAAATCACCAGTTGTTCTTGGATGAAGTTCTGTCAGGGAAACTGTTTATTCCTCTCAGAGTATTTGAGGTTGCTGAAGCCACCAGACCAAGTAACCTATAAACCATTTTGTCCCACTAAGTAGGAATTTTTTAGTCTCCTGTGAAGTTGTGGCTGTCACTTTGCATTAAACTCCTGTTCCTCGTTTGTGGCCATCTTCCACAGTTAAATTTATTCTCCTGTTCCTACTCTTTCTCAAGAGTTATCCTTATTTTTAGGTTAAGCACATGATGGTAGATCATGCCTGCTGCTGAAATATCTCATTTTGCCTCTGAAATAACTTTTTCTGAAGGCCAAAAAAGAAAGGGCAATCTTTTTGTTAAGAGTAGGAGTTACCCATGTGTTGGTTTATTTCAGATCGCAAAATAGAAATCTTCTTTCTCAGTAATTCATTAACTTGGATGTTACGAGGACAGGCACCTCTGGAGGCCACAGAAGGCATCGTCCCATTGATTGTTTTTAATTGATTAATTTGCTTAGATAACTGTCTTAAGACTCTTCCAATTTACTTGGGGCCCAAAAGTGTTCAAAACAAGGGGAACAAAGGTGCCAACTACTTAGAAAGTAGTTTATGTTCACTCTCAGCCAATCCAACATATCCTGATGTGGGCTTATTGAAGTTTTGTTGTGGGTTTTTTTCATCATTTTACAGAATCCTGTTATTTGTGTTGAGTGGGTTTTTCCCTGCACTGAAGTTACACAATTCATTATTAAAAATTAAATTGTGTTTACTGCAGAGAGTAAAGAAAAGGCTCTTCGAGAAACAACCATTTAGAAATATTCACTACCCAGAGAAAATTTATTGTTTAATAATGGATCTTTTCTTTTAAAGTAAAAGAGTAACTGATTTGGACCAATTTTTCTTTTTTCTCACTTCTGTTAAATGTGTGATGATCAAAATTTTGGTGAATGTTATAGGACATTTCTCTCTCTGGGTTTATGACTATATAAAGCTTTGTAGACTGTTTCATTCCAGTATCCAATTTAGATGATAAAGAATGTAGTACAATATATAAATAACTTCATGGAAAAACAGAGTTGAATTTAAGTAGTGAAAGCAGTTTTTTATTACCATTGACAGATTTTTAGAGGCCTTATCAAATGCTTGAATTAAATTCTTTTTTATTGACTTTCATGAAAGACATCCTGGGCGATGCTGCAGTCCTGTGTCAGCAGTACTGATAATGGAGTTGGAAAGAAATGTGAAGAGGTTTCTAATTTTGGAGGCATTTGTTGTTCTGTATCATCACAAAAGATTTTACTTCAATGAGTATTTGTTTTGTATAGAGGGCTTCAAGGCAGTGCCTAATGGGGAAGAGTTTTGCACATTGTGGTTCATCTCTATCACTGCATTGAAGGAATTTTGCTAAAACATAAACCCAGGAGCTGCTGTCTGGTGCAGCTGCCAGCACTGAAGGAGACAAGGGGAATCATTCTCCTGTTGAGTGCAGAGCTCTGGTCACCTCTGCAGGGCCGGGCTGGGGGGATCCTGAATGCAGATGTCGCTGATTTACAAGTGAGATTTTCACGCAGCAGGAGAACAATCTCAGCTTTTGTGTGATGGGGCCTCTCTGTGCTGCTGCTTTGTGTGCATCTGTCTGTCCCGAGGCAGGGATAGTTCTCTAGGCTGATGTCTTTGGGCTGTTAATGTACAAAGTTTGTTATTTTCATAGATGGAATCGTTGAGGTAAGTGTTGTTATTTCTGTGATAGAAGTGTTACAAGCTGTCGAGAAAGTTTATTTTACTTTTTGCTGGCTTTACACATTACACACGTATGGTTTTAACTAAATGAGGTTAAATAAATTTTGCAGTAGACATTTGTATCATATCTGTGTGTGCAGCCACTTCTTTCTTTTCGAGTTTAATTCATATTCACAGTTCATTTAACGCTTTAAGGCATACTGATTTCTGAGGAGAATCTCGCTTCTGTGTCTGTTGTCCTTTGTTGCCCATGGTAGTGTTCACAGGAACCTGCATCAGTGACACTTCAGAGTTTCCTTAGGATTTCTTTTGAACTCAGACATCCAGACAGATTTGGTCCTGAAGTCCAGACTTTTAAGGAAACATATTTTCTCTTTTGCTAGAATGAATGTTGTTGGAACCTCAGTTTAGCTTCTTACATGGTTGGCTAAAGCTTTCTGCTGGGTTTATTTTGGTTTGGTCTGTTTACCCTCCCAATCTGGATGTTGGCACAGTGAATTTGAATGTTCTTTGTAAAAGTTGTAGTTATTCAGCAGTGTCCAGGCATGGCTAATACTATAGTCCTCTCTTTGAAAATGTTTTAAACTCTCCATTTATCCCTGATCTGCTCTTTCCTGAGCAAAGTGTATTGTTTTAACAATTTTATTGTATACTTTGGAATTTAAAAAAAAAAAAAAAAAAGAGGAAAAAAAGGCAAAAGCCATTTCGATTTTTCTCTTCAGGATGCTTTCATTTCCTTCTTTCTTTTATTTTAAAACATTAATAGATTGGTGGAATATCTATTATATGATGTAGAAAATAAAACCAATGGTGTATAAAAAGCTTAAATATTTTCCTAGATCATCTAATTTTACTGTTTTGATTTGAATGAGAGTGACTTTCTATGTGAATCACATAGTGTGGTTCGAGGTTTTTTGGATGCACATTGGTCCTTACCCTCTTGAATACTGATTATGTTAACACTTATAGGGGGAACGTGTTTTAGTGCATCCTGAATGCTTCTCTTTGGCAAAAACAGATCACAAAGTGTGTTACAGATGTCTGGCTTAAAATCCCTCAGAACATGTTATGCCTAAGTGAAATAATGCTTTATCATCTTTAAAACACATTGTTTTCATATTTTTAATTATCCTTTATTTCATATCTTTGTAAGACATAAACACATGGAAAATATTTGTTAAAAAAAAAAAAAGAAAGAAGAAACTATGTTGGCAGGAAGGCACCTTGCTATTTGGGGAATCAAATCTGGCTTTTATCCCAGTGCAGAGGCAGCGTGCTCAGCCCCAGGGAGTGGGAGGGACTGTCCCACACTGCTGTGGGAGCTCCTCTCCCAGGCAGGGCAGACGGAACAGTGACCCAGCCTTAGGGAGAACTGTGAAGAGTTCCTGCAGCAGGTGGGCTGGAGCATCACCACCGGTGCAGTGCATGTGTTCTCTAAAGGTAACTTCTCTGGGAGCTCTGTCTGGAAGAACACAAAAAGCAGGGGCTGTTCTGGAATTCCTTCTGCTTTATTTCATAGCCATTCTCTAAAATACTTTCCATTTTCAACTTCCTTCGTACCTCTGCATTTCATTTTCTCTGCTGCTGGGATAGGTGGATCACTGTGCCACTCAGCATCATCTCATTGTTTTCCTGTTCTTCCTGTTCCTCTGCCTTACAAATTAAATGGGGGATTTATTTTATATTACTCTTCAGAGCAGAAAGCATTGTTGTTCCACTTTTTTATAATACATAATAGTGATAAGTGAGTGGGTCTCTTAAACCCAAGACTAATACAGATATGAGCCAACAGTTACTTTCATATTGATTGAGAATAATTTGTGAGAAGTTTCTGTATCCACCACTTTCCAACAATGCAAAATTCTGGCTGTTTTCATGACACTGTGAGAATTACTTTGTTATGCTTAATCTGCTTTCTTTTTAACTAATATTCTGTCATTTCAAGTATTTATAAGCTTTATAGTGATGTGGTGAATCCTCAAGTGAAATTCAGCTTGATAATATACTTTAAATGGGAATTTTAGTACTTAGCCCATTCTTCTTGGCCTGATGTCATCTCCCCTGGGTAAATGGTCATTGTGTCTCTGTGCACCAACATCTCTTGCTCCAAAAGCATAAATCCGTAGACTATTTTTTTAATGTGGAACTAAAAATTCCCATTATTTCAGTGTATTTTTAAGTTACTGGGTCCTGATATGTCAAAGAACTTTAGAATTTAATTCCTGGCAGTTGTAGAACATTTAATTAACTTCAGTGATACTGACTTGGAATAAAGAGGATCGTTTCCACATTTAACTTTCTACATTTTCTTCCCTTCTTCTTATATTATGTGTAGTTCAAGTTAGATTCAGTTCCTTTTTAACCTAAAGGGCTACCTGTTGTGTTTGGGGTTTTTTCCTTATAAACCTTGAGATTCTCAGATTTATTATTTCTCCAGGAGCTTGGGACCTACTCTGAGAAATGACAAAAGTAAAGAAATGCTACAGCACCTGGACCACAGTCCACAAATCTTGAATAATGCTTCAGCTTTCTTGGGAGCTTAACTTTGGAATGATACTTCAGTCTGCACGTAGTTTACATTCAAAACCCCAAAGGCAACCTACAAACAGCCCAGTGAGCTCTGCTTCTGTCTCTGGATTCAGCCAGCCTGTGCTGCCTCCCTCTTCCAGTCCTTCAGGCAGCTGGCTGGGGCAGGTTGAGTGTTCTAGGGACTGCTGATCTCAGTGTATTTTTATTCTCAGTGTACCACTGCAAACACACTACATGAACAGGGAGAAGCAGAAATGCTTAACTCCAGCATTAGCACCTCCTGTGCAAGGTGTGCTCCGTGCCACAGAGCAGGGCAGGAGCTGTGTTCTTGTTAATTACCATGGATTTAACTCGTTTCCTGGGTTCTGGATCCCCCTGGAATGAGGCTCGTGGTCATTGGCATTCTCTCTTCGGGGTGATGATCCAACCCTGACAAGGTAATTCAGCCATCAGGGTTGGGAATTAAGCCCATTTAGGCCTAACCTGAGTCTATAGCTCCTGTTCTTGGTTATTAGTCCATACTGGAAGGTGGGGGAGAGACAGGAGCAAAGGTTGTTCTGTGGGGTGTATCAAGGAGTTGTCCTCTTGCTAAAGCCCTTCTGATTGAGGGATTCGTTTTTCCTGGTGCTTGTTGAATTGTTTAGGTTGGAAAAAATCCTTAAGGTCATCAAGTCCAACTGTGAACCCAACACTGCCAAGTCCACCACTTCACCAGGCAGCCTGTTCCAGTGCTTGATAACCCTTTTGGTGAAAACTTTCCCTAATACCTAAACTAAAACCTTCCCTGCCACAACTTAAGGCTATTTGCTCTTGACCTATCCCTTGTTACTTGGGAGGAAATACCTACCCCCAGTTTGCTGCTCCTTTCTGGGAGTTATGAAGAGTGATAAAGTCTCCCTTGAGCCACCTTTTCTCCAGACTAAACACCCCAAGTTCTCTCCTGCCTCTGTTTAGACTTGTGCTCCAGACCTTTTACCAGTGCCTTTATCTAAACTCCCTCCAGCACCTCAATGTTTTCTACATTTCCTTTTATCTGATCAGCTGCATGGTGTCATCTCTAAAAAGTGCTTTACCTTGGTTTTGTTAAGATCAGATTCAGTTATATCTGATGCAGTTATAAAAGAAAAGAAAAGTGACTGTTATTGAAATAATGGAATTTTTATGTCCTTGAAGTTACTAATAGGTTAGGGTACCTTGGGAAATAATGTTCCAAGCCCAAGTCATTCCCAACAATACTACTGGTACATTCCAGAGTGAGAGTGTTTTGGGGTTTTTTTTAATTGGGACCTTTGAATTTCATTGTGTTGATTTTCCAGCTGCTGTGCTGGTTTTGTTGGTACTGCCATGTACAAAGCAGTGCCTTTATCTCATCCTACTTTTGGCAGATTTCATCTTTGCAAAAGATGTTAGAACATTTGCAGTGTGAACAGAATGAAGTCTGGTTACAGCTTTGTACTGTCTGGCATGTCTTTAACATCTGCTGTCACTTGTGGAGAACTACAGCTTCTACAGTCAATAAAATTTTTATGGGGAGGATTAATATGGGTTTTTCTTAAAACAGGAGACAAATTACTAGGTTAGAATCCTACTTTGTAAGGAAATAAAATGCTGTCAGACACCAGAGTCTGGGTTCATCATGCATGAATGAGGCATTTAGGGACACCTGAAATTAAATAGAAGAAAATAATGTCTGCTGTGATGTAGAGGAGTAGCATAGCTCTTCATTATCAGTACTTCTGTGAGGCAACTTGAAATAAGTAAATAAAAATCTTATTGGTAAATGTGAAGCAAATCCAGGGCACAATTCAGAAAGTCAGTTGTGGGGAAAGAAATGCACACACCCTGGAGTTTATTTTGTATGAATATAGTCCTTTCCTTGGCTTTTTTGCCTCTGAAGTGCTGAGGCTTTGATTTTACAGAGTAAGTGCATCACACTTGATAATCTCTGCTAAAAAGGAATATATTCTATAACAGAGCTAAAATTTGTTTGTCGCTCATATACACTGAAGGTAAAAGCTTCACCCCTTGCCTTCACCCTCTATAAAGAAATAGAGTATACAAGTCAGGTATCACAGCACATCTGTGGGGTCTGAACCAGTATAAGCATTAATGTGTCCTTGAATCTGTTTTGCACTGTATCTGTGTGAGGCTGCAGAGATTTGTGTAGTCTTTGTTCCAGACTGAACTTCGTGTGATTTCCCCACAGTTCATGACTGCCTGCAGTTTCCCTACAGCATTATAACCTCCTGAGAGAATTTAAACTTGGATACGTTTTCACCTTCTAAGGTTTTGATCAAAAGATACACAACAGATATGCCAACGTTTAGCTGCTTAACAGGATGAAAAACTTTTTCAGTGCTCTTTACCTTAACCTTCTGGTTTCCCTCATGTTTCCAAACATACAACATATGTCAGTGCAAGATACACATGATGAAATATTGACTGGTACTGTCTGATGCCACAGGGCATCTCTCCCTGTTGCTGGCACAGGTGAAGGGCTGTGTGCTTTCCTTACAGCTCTCATGGCACCAGATTGCCACTGAAAACAGACCCTGGGAAGGCAGTGAAGAGGATTTCCTTCTGGGATCCTTTTTGCCCTCTGGATCACCACAAAGGCAGTGCATGCACAGGCCTTTGTGTCTGGGGGAATGTGTTTTCCTCCTCAAAGGAGCCTACAATCATTTCAGGGTTCCACCTTAATTAAAGAGAAACCATATCTCTCACCTGTCATTTAATTTATGTTCATCCTCAGCAGAATAAACCTTCATCATTTGTGTTTCACTAAGATGCTGTTCTGACAGCTCAGTAGGATCACGTCTGACAGGCAGTTTGTTGTCATGGATAACACACTGAAGGGTCAGGAATGTTATTCTGTCAGTTCATGAATAGATCAGTTCATATATCTCCTTTTCCCATAGTAAGGCTTTGACCACTAAGAAACAGGTATTATATTCTGTGTGCCTTAGCAATATGGTCATTAACAACCTGTTAGTATGTATTTAACATTCTCCAGTTGGCATTTAGCTTCACAGTGGATGTCTGCAGTGCAGTGAAGTCTGTCATTCTCACCCTCTAGAACACACTTGTTTGTCAGTCATGTGCAGTGGGAACTGAACTAATGCGCAGAGAAAAATGTTATACCCATTTGAGTTTCCTCTCCTCTGTTCTTACCCCCAGAAAGTTCTTAATTTAAAACAAAACAAGTGAAGAAGCCCAGATGAGGAATGATCCCAGAAAAAAAAAAAAAAAAGCAGCTTTGAGTAAAAGCTGAAATTGCACAGGGCTGACTGAGTCTACCTGGCAGCATTTTCTCTTACCTGTAGTGGGTAAAGGTATAAGAAAATCTGGTTTGATGTTTATTTCTGATACAGGTAGCACCAAGTGTAACTCTGTTCTACAGGTCACACATTATGAATATGTAAGAATACAGATGACTTCTGAAAGCCAAGTACAGTTGCCCTGCTTTTTGCAGATAAAAGTTCCTCTAAAAATTTGAAGAGTATGTGTATTTTGGTTCTGTCACATGAATGATCAAAGTTAAAGTGAAATTCAGGGTCCAATTGCTACTGCAGCATTTTTTTACAGAAAGGATTATTCATGTGCTGTTTGAATATGAATATGCACAGAGGAATTGAGTATTTCAAATCTGCATAACTCTTGTCAGGGTTACTGAAAGTCTAAGTGCCTCCAGTAACAAGCTGCAGCGTTGGCAGCTGCCGGTTCTGGGGCATGACAGGAACAAATACTGGTTTGTTCGGAGAGAATTAATGTTCTCCTTCAGACTGTCTTCCGTGAACACTCTGTCAGGGAATCTTCATTTTAGCTGATAAACTGCTTCCTGAACCCTTTTGTTGAGTTAGTTTTGTTTGCATTGCTCAGCATTTCACTGGGTGATATGCAAGTGTTGGTTATGCTCCTCTTCTACAGCGAGTGTATCACACAGGAAAAGATCTGAAGCTGTGGAGGGCTGTAACCTGTAATGCTCTCACAGTCACAAAGTAGAGTCTGAAAGATGCTTTGGACTTGGATACGGGATGGAACTGTAACATTTCCTGTAGAAATATGCTGGGAAGCAAATGTTGGGTCTCTGATGCCAAAATGGTAAAAATGAGCTTCATGCACAGTCCTTAACAGTGAAGAACAGACAGCTTGAAAGAGCAAACTGTCTTTAAACAAAGTTGAAGATAAGGCCTCTGCTGTGACCTTGCTACTCAGTGTGTTTTCCAGTAGGAGTTATTGGCTTCAGGGATGTGTTTCCTTGAGAGCTCAGAATCCCAGGGAAAGAGGCACCCATGGGAATATTAGAATATTTTGCATGGAAAAGGAGATGTGAAACAGAACTGGCAGAAGAAAGAAGTGATCTAGTAATTGTCTAATTGGCTCTTTAATTTTAGCTGTTCTTTGCTACTGCTGCTTGTGAGTATTATTTATTTTAGTGGGTCATGAATTTCAGTCTCTCAGCACATGGAACCTCTGCGGTGGATGGAGAACCAGGATAGGGAGCTGTGGGACGTAACAGAGCAAAAACCCTTTTTGTTGGTAAATGCTGCTCTGCAAGGGGCAGCTCCTCCACCTGAGAAATTTTTAGATGGTATGAAAACCTAAAAGTGATGAAAAACAGCCCTCTAATATCACTGTGGTGCCTGTGGCTAAACTGTTCAGAAGTTAAATATATAAGGACGTATCTTAATGATTATTTTTAGATGTTTCAGTGTGGGGGTTTAATATTTGAGGATGGCAACCTGTCTGAATTGCAATTGGATCCCCACAATGTATATTTGTGTTGAAAGATCAGGGGCTTTTATGCTCTAGCAGTTCAGTAGCTCTTGTTTTAAGAAGTTTCTCATTTGCCTCACAGAAACTTCAAGGTTTTGAGTAGATAGAATACTTGCTGATTTCACTGTGGGATCTAATTTTGATTACGTTCAAGATTAGACCAAGCAGCGAGACTAAATTGCTGCTGCTTGTGACATATCTAAGTTCTTCAGTGTGACATTGAGTGGGGGTTGTGTTGGGACAGTATTCTGGCTCCTTTTGCAGGAAATGGTTAAAAAGGAATTTCTGCACATCTGAAAAACTAGTCAGAAGAGAGGAGTTTGTTGTTTTGTCTCGCCTGCCTGATTGTGGATTAGGCTTTGAACTGTCTGCTTTAAATATCAGAAGAAAGGAGCTCCCTTTGTATAGGCAGAAGACAAGAAGTCTCCACTCTGCAAAAGCTGGTCTACTGATAGCAACTCAACCTGTGGGTATTCTCTTCATAGCTTTTATGTTCTAGCATGCAGAATTTAAAACTTGTGTTTTTGACAAGCAGTACTATTCAGTTTATTAGCTATAATGTCAATATATGTTTGTATATCAAGTTTTGTTAATGCATCAGTTTGGATCGTTAAGCTTGTCTAGAACAAGCTCTCAATTTTGATTTTCTGTCTAGGAAAGGCAGAATAACTGATGCTGAGGAGTAAGACTGAGGTGCAGAGTATTCAAAAGTCTGGAAACAGCAAAAATTCCAAATGCTGTAGCATTTTACTTTTTTAAAATTTTTATTATTATTACTAGAAATTTTTAATTGTTATGTTTATGCTTATTGCTGAGTGAAATGGTTGGAGGTTGAGCTCTGGGCTGCAGGGGCAGAGTTTTTGCTGGGAAATAGAGACTCCCAGCAAAAAGCAAGCCCATGATCAGGGCACACATTTTGTCCTGCTGTAGCTCTGTGGGTATTGCATAGAAAAGCCTTCTGTCGAGCACAGTGAAGAATGAACCCAGTTCATTCTGCTGCACAAGAAACCACCTCTGGTGTGGTCCCTGAAGGACGTAGATTTGCAGGGCTGCTGAAAGGAGCCGGCATTGGGAACAGGCTGGGTTCCTGTGATCAAAATGTTGTAGCTGACTGCACAAAGTCGTGTTCTGTACCATGGGGGCATACAGAGCCTGGTGTGTCACTGATGTTCACTTCAGTCTGTGATGTGTGCAAGAGGTCTCATTCACAGTTTTCTCCTGCACTTCGTAAAACATTCCTGTAAAGGTGTGTTGGATTCTTATGTCCTAGAGAACAAATGTTCTTTTTAACGTGTCTGAATGAAACCTCTACATTCAAACGCTTTCACAGATTAATTATGTAAGCTGTAAATTCCTTAATTCTAAATTGCTTCTGCTACAGCAAGTATTTAAGTGTGAAAATATTAAAAAGTTTTGCAAAACCAGTCTTTTTTCCAAAATTGCAAAGGACGTGGGACTGCTTCACCAGTTCTGGTGCATTAATGCACAGCATAAGCTTTTCTCTTCTTGCTTATTGTAAAAAAAACTCCATGAACTAACTTGAGTTAGAGTATGCCATTTGAAAATGAAGAGATCTGGTGCTACTGCATCTACCAAACCACATCCTCTCTCTGGGTGGGGCTGTCTTCTACCTCCACAATTAATCGATCCTTTGGCTTGGGTAATATATCAGCTTTAAACCTTAATGCAAATAGGGAGATTTTTCTTTTAACTGCTGTCAGAGTTCCTCCTAATAGTTTGGTGCCTTGGAAGCAAACCTGAGTAAGCAGAAGTCCTGGAAGATGAAATTGAAGTGCCATGCCTCAGCATGAAGGCGCTATGGAAAAATAAATGCACCCTTGTTTAGTCTGAACTTTGCCTTGATTTTTTTTTCTAAACATTCTTTGAGGAACTTTGCTCTCTGATTTTCTCTTTGCCTCCTTCCTAATCTCAGAAGATAATTCTCCCATGATAGTGAGGAAAAAATTGTTTCTGCAAACTGCTGGTTGTTTTGGGTCAGGAATGAGGGAAATCAGCAACTTCAGTGATTTAGCTTTCCAATCTTTGCTAGAAATAACTAATAAAAATACTTTCAAGGTAACTTTTCTGTAATTTCATTACTCTTAAAAAGGCAAAAGACGCTCAATCATATTCATGGTGGATACTGTGCATTTTCTGCTGTGCTTTGCTCCGTACCCAGTGCTCAGTGCCGTTTATTAACAGGTATAGAAGGGTGACACTTTGTAATTTGCAGTTGCTGGAGTTTGGGTAGATTTTGTTTGTTTATTTTAAAAAAGGTAAAACAAATAACTGTGTGCACAAATAAATATCTCCTGAACTACAAGCTAGCAGAGAGTTTTTGTCTCAAAACTTCCAACAGTGGTCATGGCTGCTTAAATCGTGCAGTTCAGTGGGGTTTGGGCAGCACAAGGTGACGTTGTTGCATTGGAAGAAACTGATTTAGCTTGACTTTTCTACTTTTCTTTCCCCGAGAGAGTGGTGTAACTGTCCTGCAGGGAGTGTTTTTTGGAAGTGACACTGTTTGCTGGTTTTGTGCTTATTTGTGTATGGGTTTGAAATGCTCAACACGTTTGTTAAATTGTTAACGCAGGAAAGTGATGGTGACACTGGGGTGCATTTATGGCAGTTTAGGTATCGACTAAAACTGGGACAGAGAAGGGGGCACTTCTGTGTCCTGGCAGGATTCCCTTTTTCAAACATCCAAAGCCATTCTCAGCCAAAGAGTGGAGCTGTGAACTTCACAGAGGAAGCTCCTGAGCGCTCACTCCTTGCTGAGCAGCCGAAATGGTGCTTTCTTGTCCCCCCATCCTTGGCAGTGTTAGGATTTGCTGAAGGTTTTAGAGTCCCTTTTGTAGTTTGAATGGTTGTTTACATACAGTATTTTGAATTTCAATTGAATTTTGAGTATTTCCAAAGCTGAGAGATTCCCCAACTTCCCTGGGCAACTTGTTGCAGTGTTTCACCACCCTCATTGTGATAAAAATGTCTCTAATTCCCTAAAACATAGCATGAAGTCTAACATAGAAAAAATTACAGGCATGACGATCTTTATATCATTTGAAATGTAAGTCAAAAGGTTTTATTTGAAAATACCGCTTTTTACAGTACCTGTTCATTCTTAAGTATACATTTATTCCTTTAAAACATGCACAGTCTGTTAGGTTTGTATGAAGAAGAGCCTTAATGTAATGTCTTATCTCTAATTTGAAACTTGAAGAAAGATCTTTCTCCTGTTGTGTTTAGCACAGTTGAATGGTTTTTAAAGGGTTTTTTTTAAAAAGATAATTAATGTGGAAGGTTTACAGTAGCCTATTTAAAAACAATGACATTCTTCTGTCTAACAGAAAATCCTGGTAAAATAAGGGAATCCTTTTTTATGAATACTCATTCTTGGAAGGTTTGTTTTTCTGTTCTCAGAGTATTTGGCTTTTGTAATGTTCTGTCTTCAAGGGCATTTTCCCATATTCCAGGGCTTATTTAAATTACTGTTTGGAATGTTCAGTGGCTTGATTTATTGAGAAAAGTGGGATATGCAGGTTAATTTGATTTTATAGGAGAATGTTTGATTTACAACATTTATCATAAATTTAAGATTCATAGGTCTCTTCTAGTAGAAGAATATGGTTTCTGTAAATCTGTGGCAGAAGCATGGGAGGTTTGCAGAAGCCCTTAACCTCTTGAACTTTCCCATGTCATCTCATGAACTCTGAATCTATGGCACTGTTCAAATCAGGAAATGTTTAAAAATGAAAAGCCAAAACCCTGAGCTGCCAGATTTTGTATACAGAACATCTGTGGGTTTTGCAGTTTAACAATCATCCTAATCCTGGTAAGATAAGCAGGCCATTGTAAGCACTCATTAATTTATATAAGGTAGCATATGATTTCAGTTTGTTTTCTTGTTATTTCAGCTTTATGACAAAATAAACACAAAATCTTCACCACAAATCAGGAATCCTCCAAGTGATGCTGTACAGAGAGCCAAAGAGGTAATGGCTTTAAAGTATATATTTTTTTTAATTTTGATTATATTTAAACTGGAAGTTTAATTATATTTAAACTGGAACTTACCTTTCTTCATTACGATGTGTATTCTGGCTCCTTGTCTGAATTATTTCTGGAACGCTACCTTTGCTTACTAAGTTATGTAACAAGTTGCATAAACTTGCAGAATTCCATTCTCTGTGTAAGGATTATGAATATTACTCACTTTAATCATTTAACCTTTTCTGCAACAATAGTGATATTAAAAGGAGCACTCCAGCGTGATTGCAGTATCTTTCATGTTCAGGTTTTTTATCTGCCGTAGAAATCTGATGTTTAGAAGATTTAGTCACCAAAAAAATTTCTAAGTATCAGTTTTTTCATTTGAAAAATAGTCCAAGTTTATCTTAAATAGGTCTGAGAAGAGCAGACCTGGAAACGCAATGAAGGTGGCCAGTTAAGACCAAAGATAGGCACAGATGTTCTTAATTCTTATACTTTGGAAATAGTATTTTTTTTTGCTTATTTATTGCAAGTAGTAAAAATAAAAACATTGTATGATATATTATCATATAATATATATTATCATCAGTGGAGTTGTTGGGGGTAATGTCATAGGAAAACACTGTTTATTGTGCTGTTAAAATAGAATGAACAGAAAGACTTTAAAATTCTACATAATAACTGAAGTCACGCTGATAGATCCCTCAAGTTCTATTCTGCAAATTTTTCTGGCAGTTAATCCTGGGAGGTGCTTCCAGAAGCAAAATGCTCTGCTTTCACTGTCCAAGTAGCTGCAGGTGAAAATTAAGGTGTAAGAATCAGGTTGCAGGCAAATGAGTTACAGCTTCTTTACTCCTCCTCCCTCGGTGATAAGCTGAAGTGTGGCTCAGATTTTATAAACCTGCAGCTTGGAGCTGGGGTAGCAGATGGCCCACCTACACTTGGTGTCTTTAACAATTGCTTTTATGACCAATTGTTTTTAATTCTGCTTTTAAACCGATTGTTTTAATAAATTGAGACCATGTGTGAAAGCAGCAACTGGTGGAGGTCTTGTGTGTCACCTATTAGCACTTCATTCCTGGCCCATATATATAGCTGTTGGAGGAATATTGTCAATTGGGGGGAAAAAAAACAAGGAACACTGTCTCCTTCAAATTTCTGCTTTGACCTCTTTCAGAGAGGACATTGGAACAAGGTATTTTATTCTTTTGGGGCAGCTGGGTGGGGGCACATTCTCTTAAACCCCTTCCTGTGTCAAAAATGTTGCTTTGTGTCATCATTTGTGGATATTCTGACTGAGCAGTGAGGGTTTTCATTTCTTCAGTAGCTTTAGAAGAAAGTTACTCAGGGGCATTTCTCCTGCTTGTTTTGCAGGTATTGGAAGAAATTTCATGTTACCCAGAGAACAATGATGCAAAGGAGCTAAAGCGTATTTTAACACAACCTCATTTCATGGTAAGCAAATGCTGCTCTTGTTGGGGTCATTTTATTTATTTTATTTTTTTAATGTGCTTTATCAGTAAATTCTTAAAATCTGCAAGTGATGGAACTGCATGCAACACACCTATTAAGTATTTCTAACCTGCTGGTCTGGCAGAAGAATTAGTATTGCTCCTACTGTTGGTCCTCATTGCTGTGCTGAAAACTGTCAGCAGTTTGGAGTAATGTAATTATGGAGCAGTTTCACTGTGGTTTTGGAGGGCTTTGTTGCACTTGGAAAGGAGAATGAATCCTTTTGGATGTCTGTAGGTACAGCTGGGATCCTCCTTTTTCTTTTTCCAAAGGTCTTCTTAGGATAAAGGATAAAGAAGGATGTGAATTCATTGCAAAATCAGTGTTTATTTAATATTATTTTAGAATAAAGCAGTAGTTTGTACAGTCTGTTGAGTTTATATTGCATATCAACACCTACTGTGTCTGTTTCCCAAATCTGATTAGAGGGCAGTAATTGTCCTAAATTCAAGGATGTTGGTGCTTAATAACTTTGTTGAAATTACTGAAGCCCACTAATCTGAAGGATTTCTTTTGTTTATGCTGTTGGTGAAGTTCATAAATTGAGAAATAAACATGTTTGCTTAAATCTGCTCTACACTACTGTCAGCTTAAAATCATGAATTTGACTTTCCCTAACACAAGGATTATATGCAGGGGGCTTTGTGGAGTTTGCTCACCTGAAAGCTGAGTTACTGTAAGTCTGAAGGATAAGCCTAATTTCCAGGAAAGAGTGAGCTGAAACCAACCTCCTGCTCAGGTATAAGATGAAATCTGGGTAGCTGCATGTCCCAGTGTGTTCTTGTGATGGCCCCTGTGGCCTTGGCTGCACTGATGTTAGTACCTTAAATCAGATCAGGAGTGTGGTTTTGAAGTGAACCTCCTGATTGTCCCTTAACAGTGTTTGGTTTGTATCACGTAAGGGTCTCAGAGCATGCAAAACAACTTTTTTCAGATAAAATTAAGCTCAAATGTGTGCCGGGAGCGAGTTGGAAGCTGTTCAGGAGTAAAAACTCCTGCAGTGCATTCAGTGTGTACATCAGGTCCTGACTAATCCATTTGTTTCACTTTTTGATTCATTCCTATTTCACTAATTGCTAATGCAGACGTTGACTTTTTTGTGCCCATTCAGCAACACTCTGATGTTATTCCTAGGAGATGGTACCTACACTGAAGTTTGTAGCGCTCTAATTCAACATTTCACAGAAATACTTGCTTGAAATAGAACATAAAACAAGGTGGAATGATACTCAGCCATATTGTCAGAAAGATTTTTAAAAAAACCTTTCTCTGATGCTCAACTTCATTTAGAATCTGACAGGTTCATTTGATTTACTTTTTCGGTGTGTAATTACCCCACAGTGTTGCTAAAACATTAAGCACTGTGGAGAAAGGGCATTCTTTAAGTATAAATTATTTTCAGAGTAGGCATCAATAAAAGTGATTGTGGTATATAAAAATTTATGTATCAAATCAAGTGACAGGAAAATTGAGTTGAAAATCTATTTTAGGTATCTCTGTTCCTTGATACACTCATAAATTTAAAACCATCTGTCAGAATTCTTTTGCTGCAATCCTATATGAAGTATTTTTTATACGAAATAAGCTGCAATTCCATAACAAGTGTTTTTGATGAGGAGTAATTTCAGCAAGTCTGGGGCATCCCAGGCTAAATTGCTGGTTGGTGAAGTCCCATCATCCCTTCTCCTCATGTTTCATCCTCTCCCTTGTAGTTCTGACGTTCATCTGGAGCTGCACTTTAAAGTTGCCCTGGGCTGAACTAGTAGAAAATTGCTCAAAAAAACCCCCTGACTAACCATTAAGTAAAAAGAATTTAGGATAGCAGGAATACTGCCAGAGCCAAAATGAGCAAGGGAACGGAAACAGTCTGTGCTAGGGAGGACTGTAAAGCAGCAATTAAACCAGCACAGGTTGGTGTGGTTCCACACCTGCAGGTACCACAGAGTTTCTAGATGCCAAAAGAGCAACTCCATCCTCTCCATCATTCCCACTTCTGCTCCCAGATGCACCTTTATGGGTTACAGACTTAAATAAAGTTATTCTTGTATTTGTTGCATTCTGCCAAACTTCCCTTCAGAGCCAAGGCCTTTAAAATAGAAACCATTAGCAAAAGGAATAATTGTATAAAACAGTATTGTTAGCCCACATTCCATGTGTTTGCCAGGTGTTGTACAGAGCAATACTCTGGTTATTAATGCACATTAATTCAGTAATCAATGAGGTGTAATAAGTAGGAGTATGCATTAACACCTGTATGATAACAGACTATTTTACTATTAATTATTTTTTTATCTAATTTGCATCCCTAATCAGAAGAAAAAAAGAGTATAATCTGTCTTGTTTACTTAACCACGGTGCTAGTGGGTTAAACTGGGTACAGGCCTTTACAGAACCAAAGCCAATAGTGTGTTTGTAACACATCTTCAAGCTCAAGGTATTCTGTTGTTTTAGTTTTCTGTTACCCTTGTGTGTCTTGTGGCTACAGGAATAAATTATCAATTTAGTCTGTACAGGTTTAACATTTTTAATTTAATGAAATGTATGTAAATTTTGCATGAAGGTCTTTCAGCAGATAATTAATTTAAGAATTCTCAAAGTATTGCCAAGTACCTCATGTGTTATGTATGTCCACATTTCAAAGAGCTTTTATTCCATTACACAACTTTCAGTGGTTTTTCGAATATGCCAGTTTCATATGTAAAAGATTCTATTATATAAGTTTAGTATATTCTAGCAATTGAAACATTTGCTGTGCTAGGAGACTTTTGCTTAATGACATATTGAAGTTTTATCCATCATCATGTGCCTTCCTACGCTGTTCTCTGCAGACAGTGATCCTGCAATACAGTAGAAAGCAGTTGTTCTCATTAAAATTATTTATAGCAGGATTATCATGTTCTGCAAAGGAAAAACAGAAAAAAATTATCAAAATTAGCAGAAATGCATGAAAACAGGCATCTCTAAGTAAGGTCCAATAGGAATATTTTTATTAAATGTTTTCAATATTAAATTGAGCTTGCTGTACTTTAATGTATTTCTGAATTAGTGTTCATTTTTGTGAACACATTCAGAAGTCATTTAGTATAATTATGGACCTTTAAAAATGCTGGAAGTGCCATGTTTTAACCTCCTACAAGGTGAATATTGTTGCTAAAAATAATATGAAGTAGGACAAATATTTGAAATGAATCAAATGTAAGGACCTGAATTACCTAAGCAATGTGATGTTAAAGCATGGAGGGTGTAACAGATACAGGCAGGGGCACAGAAGCACCTCCAGGGCCATCGTGTCCAACCATTGACCCAGTTCTGCCAAGTCCATCACTGAACCGTGGCCACAGGTGCCAAAACTGCACTTCTCTCAAATTCCTCCAGGGCTGGTGAAGCTGAGTGGGTAGCTCTGAGTAGGTTTAACTTACATATATGGTCCAGATCTCTGATATAAAATATTGCTTCAGTAGTGCAGACTAATGCAGAGGAACTGTTGCAAGTTCAAGCTTAGTGGTTGACAAAATAAGATGAAAAACAGGAAATGCAGATACAGGTTAGCATTTAACTAAAAATAGTATGTGTGTAGGTGGGCTTGAAACACTGGAAAAATGGGAGGGAAGTTGGGCAAAGTACTGTTAGTTTAGGGAATTCTGTTTGTTATAATGCTGAATTCCCAGTTATAGTTTCAAACTAATTTGAAGAATGGACTCAAAGTGTTAAGAAATTACCTTTTATAACATGGTACTCTTTAGAAGTGTTACCCTGGGGAAAAAAATTAGGATTTTGTAGAGGCCATGAAAATCCCATTTCTGCCTTGGATTCCACTTCAGGAATGCATCTGGTAGGAGTTTTTTTGGCACTTTCTTCAGTGTAAGTTTTGCTTAAACTTCTTAATTGAAGACTAAGTCATTGGAGAGTCAGATTTCCCTGCCAGAAGAAGTTCTGGATGGTCAGTCTCAAGCTTTGCAAGGCTGATGGGTTTTGCAAGCTAAGAGCTGTGAGCATTTGGATGAAAATTAGCAAGATAGTAACTATAATATAGATTGACCTCATGGCACTGGTGGCTCGTATCTCTGCTATTGTAGAGGTATTGTAGGAACTAGACTTGATTTATCAGTCCTTATCTAGGAATGATAAACCATTTGGGTAAAGAGGCAGATCTGTCTTTGTCCTTGATTAGCAGAGGAGTAGAACCATCATATTCATACATAAATTGGATTTAGTTTTTGGACAGAAGCAAGGTAGTTGTGTATTAAGAGTTGAATACAAATGGGAAATGGATGTGACAGGGGATTCTTGGAGGTATCCTGGAGAACAATGGAATGTCATACCGTAAAAAAACCTGGTATGCTGAATACTGGTTTGCTGATATTTATGCTTTGTCCAACTTTTCTCTCGTATTATTTGTTGCACTTGTTACAGTTGTACAGGCTACAGGTCTGGGCCCCAGCTTAGAGTTCCTACAGTTGGTTTTCCTGCTTATCAAAGATACATAATCATATTTAATCAGTTAAGTGTTGTACCATTCTCTGCCTCAAGAAACAGTAAAGCTAATGAAGTAGAATTTTAGCAGTTTGTTGGTTTGCATCGTAATTTTTGTTAAGTATTTTGAATTCAGAGTGATGATGCTGGGTCCATGTTCTAGGGGAAGGGGAGAGTATGGAAGCAATTATGATAGTAAACAAGAAGAAAACTATTTCATTCCTTCAGTCAGTATTGATCCACACTCTGCCTTCATTAGCATGAAATACCACATGATCTGAATATCTTTCCATTTTACTGGAGTAATTGTTATGGAACAGTTTGCACAGAAAGGTAGATTCCTGATTCTCTCTCTGTGCACATAAAAATGGATTCACTGTGACACCCTGCAGGTGTTGAAAGGATGAGGGAGAGAGAGGCAGCATCATTTTCATTGAATTACCTACAGTAAAAATCACATTGAGTCATGCAGGTTTTCGAGGCTCAATGTGTGTGTAGGCATTTGCAGTCTGCTGATGTTTGTCTCGGACTCCTTTAAGGGAAAAGTTCTTCAGGAGGAAACGGGAAACAAATACCTTGGATTTCTGAAAAGCTTCATAAACACTCACAAGGAGCGAGCGAGGGACATTGGAGATGGTGGCAATCTGACATTTTGCTGCTGTGCTCTCCTCTAGGCCTTACTTCAGACTCATGATGTAGTGGCACATGAAGTTTACAGTGACGAAGCGCTGCGAGTGACCCCTCCTCCCACCTCTCCGTACCTGAACGGGGACTCCCCAGAGAGCGCCAACGGTGACATGGATATGGAGAACGTGACGCGGGTCCGGCTGGTGCAGTTCCAGAAGAACACAGATGAGCCCATGGTAAGGAGGGAACTCGCTATTTCTCTTGACTCAGTACTGGTGAAGGCTGGTGTTGTAGTGATTTTGGTGTCAGTTTGCTCACTTTGAGGTGGGGTTGTCAGTAAAATGGAAGAGTACAGCACCACAGTAGATATTTATCCTCCTGTCTATATCCTTAACTTGAAATGCTGTGTGTGCTCTCACAGTGCTGCTGAGTTTGTTTAAAAGCAACCTTGTAGTAGTTATAGCTCAATTAGGCCTTAAACCCAACTGGAGCATTTGCACTTCAGTATAAAACCATATTTTTAACAAACCAGATTCTTATATACTCATGTGTTGAAGTATTGTTTCATTCACTTATAAATAGTATCTGCTTTTAAGGCTCATCTTGAAGTGAGTGACAAAGATTTTATTTTAATCTCAAAATTTATACCCTGCCTTCAAGCTTTCAGGAAAAGTGACTATTCTTAAGCACCCAAGAATCACGGTGCTTAATGTTTTATTTTAAAAGTATAAACATTTCTTTTTTTCTAGGGAATCACTTTAAAAATGAATGAGCTGAACCACTGCATTGTGGCAAGAATTATGCACGGAGGAATGATTCACCGGCAAGGTAATCACATCTCATGACGAGTTTTGTCTTCAAACATGGTTATTTTAGATCATTTTGTACAAACTGTGTACATTCTCCTGATTTTGATTGCTGCTGTTCCATAGCAGTGTATCTCTGTGTCTGCATGGACTCCTGCTAACTGCTTTAGTTACCTTCCACTTGCAGATACCTGCCAGTGTTTTGAGGTGAGGGCCCACTGTGTTTCATTTAGGTCTTAATTAGGATAATTACTATCTTATTACTGAGTATAGCTCAGCAAGAGATGGAAACACCAATAATTTCTGGAGTTGTACTTATTTAATCCTCTGTTTAAAAAAAAATCCTTACACAAGTAACAATATTTTCCCTTGCAGAAATGGAAGAGCTTTGTCCACAGAGTTCTTGAGGAGCTTTTTATTTTTGATGTTGAGGCTCAAAAAAATGGGGTTTGAAATAAGAATATTACTTGTGCCTGGATTCTAAATCTTTTCAGTTTTCACTGCTACAACAAACCCTGCAAACATGCATTTTTTCTCATCCCCAGTCTTCTCCCTTTTGTCATCTTGTGTCATTCAGGTCAGATGTCCAAAGGTGGCTGGGTTGTGTCCTACTTTGAGCAGATGAACTTCCCTGCTAGGTTGTTGGCTGCAAGTTTGGATTGCAGCCATGCAAGGGTTACTTTACTTCTTTCAGACTGCCATCTTTTACTTTCGATAAAAACAAAAATTTTCATAATTTTTCAGACCAAAGTTCCCTCTAGCCTACTATTCTATTTCAAAGGAAGCTGGGAACAGGTAATTAGGAAGAACAAAGCACAGATTCACTTTGTCTCACTGATACGATAAAATCTGTCAGGAAGCAGGAAAGATAAAAGTTTTCATACAAGCAAAGATGCAATTCAGATAGAATTCTATATTCCTTTAGAGGACCTTCTGAATTGAAATTTATTTGGCTTCTGAAAGTGAGTTCTTTTAAAAGGAGATTGTTCTAAGGTTCACAGGAAGGTTTTCTTCCAACTGTGCTTAGGTAGTGGTGATGCTCTGCAGTGTATTGCTTCACATGACTGTGCTCCATAATGGGGCTAATAAAACTTTTAAAACCTGCTAAAACTGAGTAAAATATCCAACTGTGCCCATTAAAACTCTGTTCTTTTTAATTATACAGTGTCTTTTATTTCTAAAGATTTGGGAAATTTAGCTATTCTCTGTGTGCTTCGTCTAACTGAGGTGGTGCTTCTGCACTGGGTATAGTTTGAAAATGAGCTGTACTTCAGTGTTTCTGTAGTAGGGTCATCTGGTTTTTTAATGCTTCTAATTCTGTTACTGTTCTAGCTGCCTCTTAGCTTCACTGCTTCATTCAGCATACCTGTATTTAGAATGTTTTTACTGAATAGCACAACACAAGTGTAATTTGACAGTGATCTCGAGCACCATCTTTGAATCCTATTGGTAGGGCCTGTGCCTTGTATTGGTTTTGGGGAGTGTTATGGCATTTTTTTTCTGCTGTCTCTTTTTGCTGTATGGAAAACTCCCAGGCAATAACCGCAATGTCTGGATAATAAATCTACTGTGAGGGTTACAGCAACTGTATAATTTCAGGTCCAGCAATATTAAGTACAAACTGCACAATTCCCAGTCATAAAATTGTAGCTGCTGTGAAGTTGCCTCCTAGGCCAGCTCCATGTAGTCCTGGTGATTGAAATTGTCCTTATTCCAAAGGTGGCAGGGTTGAAATGGGAAGACAGGCTTTTACAGATTGCATCTACTTGCACCTTCCAGAGCATTCAGCTCAGAAAAAATGAAACGCTTCTGTCAGTCACTAAAAATTGTTTGTTATTGTCATGTCTGCCAAATGTCCATTCTTTATTCCCAGTTTTTATGTATACTTCCCCTTACAGTCATGAACATAACAATATTCACTTCTGTCAGAGGGACAGAAATGGGAAATGCTGCAGAAAAGGGGATTTTATTTGATACAGGGATGTTACTGATTCTGATTCTCAGTCTAATATGTAATTCCATCAGTTTTATGTTTTGAATAATATCAAAGAATCTTTATACTATTCCAGACCATATGGTGGTTTTGATTCAATATTATTGTTTAATAACATAACCATGTTTTCCTCACATAATTTATAGAATTCCTGGGCATCTCTTGCTGTGTATTCACTGCACTCTGAGAGACAGATTTGTAACTAATACAAAGTCCTTTTCTAAGTCTAGCAAAAAAAATTATTTTACTGTTGTTTTCTGTTTATGCTTTCATGTGAGTATTAGTGCTGTGTTATAATTATTTCAGTTTGTAGAAACATGTCTTGAGGTGATTGTGTGTTTGTGAACTCCACAGGTACGCTACATGTAGGGGATGAAATCAGAGAAATCAACGGCATCAGTGTGGCAAACCAAACTGTAGAACAACTACAAAAAATGCTTGTAAGTGCCTGAAGCCTTCCTCTATAAAAATGCCTGTCTTATTTTGTCAAAACTTTTGTGTAATTGTGTTGTAACTTCCCCTTTTTCTTGTGCTCTTGATAGACTACATATGCATGTAACAAAAAGTTTTTTCAATTTGTAACTATTGTGCTCGCGGTGAGTGATGTTGCAAAGAAAACAAACCCTATTTTGAGCTCAGACAGTCTGTCTTTTTCCAGGAAAATTCCACTTTCGGCCTTGCTAGTAGAGTCTGTTTGATACTTCTATAACACTTGTTAATTTTTCTGCATACAACCCTAACCTTGAGATCTTGGGTGGTATCACCAATCCTAGACAAGTTTAAAGGGAAATATATTTTTGGGGGGGTCACAGTAAGCCAGCCAAAGAGACAAAGGGGGAAACTCTGAGGTCTCTTGAAGTGTTTTGCTCACATTTCTGCCCAGATCGAGTCCTGCAGTCAGCCGTGTGGTGGCATGAGTATTCAGATTGTCATTTGATAAAACGTGTTGTCACAATCTGCTGCTGTGCTGCAGTTACTACTTGCTATGAATATTCTTATACAATAGTAAATGCAAACGAGCAGACTCCACGTTCTGTTTTGATGCAAGACTATTTTTGACATTCCCACCTTTAGTACAGCAAAATGCAGCTTTCCAGAAACTGAATACAGTTTTGCTATTTAACATGTATGATGAAAGGGAAGAAAATGCCACTTTGGTAGCAAAGACTGTAGATGACATTCTTGTCATCTACAGTCTTTGCTACCAAAGACTGTACAAAGACAGCTACAAAGAGAAGGCTGACGTGGAAGAAACCTACACATCTTTGAATCTCATGTTAAAATACCATTCTGGGTTCTAGGCATTCAAAACCTGGTCAGGTGAACAAACTGGTAATGCATGTTTATCCTTTAGATTGATAAGGACAATTTGAATATTTCTTCAGAGGTGATTTGACAACTTATCCATGGTATTTTAGTTTTTCATTCTGCTGCTCTCGGATTGGGATGTTTTCCTTTCAGGCATTAGTGATTTGGAGATTTTCTCCTCAGTGTGAGTCTCAAAGTGCTTCTCTTTCCGCAGAGGGAAATGCGTGGCAGTATTACCTTCAAGATTGTGCCAAGTTATCGCACACAGTCTTCCTCCTGTGAGGTAATGAATTTAATGGCCCGTCCCGTTCCTTCCTCAGTCCTGTAACTAACTGCCTGCTGATGGCTGAATGTTACTGCTTTCTGGGAGATTGTTTCTGCCTGTCCTGTTAGATCATGCACACCAATTTTACAACAAAGATAACGGAACACGAGTAGGTCCCACCTACCTACTCAGCCCTGCCTTCATATTCATCTCATCAGCACCTTAACTAACTCTTTACAGCCTATTAAAGAAAAAAAAATAGGAAAGGGGATCCTCAACTTATACATTTAGGAAGCCCCTTTAAAATATGACCATTTAAACTCATTCTTCAGGAAGTCTATTAAAGTTCCTAAGCTGAGGAACGATGCTCCTGTTTTTTTAGGCTTTAAGCATTATGTTGCTGCTTTGGGCTGTTAAGGGTTAATTGAAGAACCTGTTTCTGTATAACCCTGTTGAGGTAAATTTGTGATGGTCGTGTGTAACAGTTACATGTGGCTTAATATTATGTCTCCATGAAAAAATGGTATTTGTCACTACGGAGGAAAAACAGATTTGGAGTTGTTGCTGAGGTAGAAACCTGGTATTACGGCTTTTGCACAGCAACGTTTAATTCCCTTCTGCTCACAAAGTTATGTTCCAGATTGCAGCTGAAGGGAATTAAATTCCAGAAAATGGCTACTTGAGAGCCACTGTTCCGCTGTGAGCACACAGATGGCACACGCAGCGTGTCGATGATGCCACTCTCCCCGTGCCACACGCTCAACTGCGCAAACAGCTCCCGAATTAGAAATCCCCGAGTGAAATCACAACCCCCACCAAAGTCAAGCACCTTATCTTAATTAGAGCTGTGATTTCACCCTAATTGTTCTCGTGTCTCAGCAGATGCTAGAATACACAGAAACTGCTGTTGTGGTTGTCAGAACAATTTGTTTGCAAGGAAAAAAATTGCTGATTTCTTGGTTGCCTTCTGTGTTTCTAGTAGAATTCAACAAAAACTAAAAGGTTTTAGAGGTAGAAGGTTTGACAGATTCTCACCTATGAGGCCAATTTTCTTAAAAGAAATACGAAAGCAAAAGTTTTTCATGAAATGCAAAGGCTTTTGAAAAAATTACAGTGTGCTGACAAATTCATGTATTGACTTCTGTGCTGCAAAGAGGAGTAATAATAAAAGATACCTCACTTCCCAATATTGAAATGCAGAAACTGGTGAAACTGCAGACTTGCTGGGAAGATGATTGTTTGGAAAAACTCAGCATACAGCTTTAAATTAATGCTATTAGGCATCATTTTAGTAATAGCAGATCATCTCTTTTCTTTAGCTTTGTGTCCTTAGGCTTTTCATGACTATTTATTTCACAGAAGAATGGAAAATAGACTCTTACCTTCCTTTGGAAAAAATGGCTAAACTAGAAATGTGTGATCAAAGTCAGAGGAAAAGAAATCATGTCACACTTGGTAGCATTTAGCATTCATTTAGTCAGAGATGGCTGAGTCGGTTCCACCTGCTCAGCCACACTAAGACTTTGGCTTGATTTCCATCAGTTACAATTGTACACAAAAGACCCAATGTTTTTAAATCATCTTGTTAAAGCCTTTGTAGCCCTTTGGTACCCAGAGAATTTTTTTCACAGAATTTTTCAGGAAGGTGATTCAGATGATGAATCAAATTCTTAACCATTGATAGAGGCTAAAAATCAATGTTGACCGACATTACTAATTCACAGAAATCTTGCTTCTCGTGCCCTCCAGCAGGATAAATGGAGAAATATTTGGTCTTCACTAGTGTTATCTTCCCAGTTAAGGTATTTTTTGGCAACATTTCAGAATATATTTATGTTTGGTTCTTCTCCTCCTTCAGTCATGGACTGGTGCTCATGTAGTGTAGTTTAATCAGAAGAGGAATATAAAACAGAATCAAGAACCGGGGGGATTTGAGGCTCCTACCAGGATCACATCATTGGATTGCCAAACATCTTGTTAATCTTGAATAAGAAAAAGTAAATAGTAGAATCAGAGGTGGTGTGCTTTTTATTTACAATCATAGGCCTTCACAAAGGTGAGGGAGGCATGGAATATTTTTTTTTTTTATGACTGGGATAATTTCACTTGCCATATTTGTCTTCTTTTGTAGTCATTTAAAATAAGTGCTACTTTCTAAATATTGAGCCATTTCTGCATATTTAGGGAAGTCCTTTTCCTACACTACGTAATTCAGGGTCACTAGGCAGTTTTCAAAATCTTACTTGAATATTTCCAAGTTTCTTAGGCATTTGTGGCTTTTCCTGCACCCATGCCTTCCATTCAGTTACCAGTCAGGCCTTCTCTTTCATGGAGCAGACCTTGCTTGAAGACAAAATAGTTTTGAATTCCCTTGTGTAAGGATTGGATCAGCTGATCTGGTGTGAGGTGATCTGTTTGGTCACTGGTGTGGCAAATGACCTGAGTTAACACAGATGTTGAGATAACAAGGGCCCAGGGTGTTGCTTTCTTCATCAGATACCCAGAAAATTGCAGATTTACACAAATATGAACTTAAGTAACCATTGCAACACATCCTTCATACGGCTGATGGCTGTGTGTGCTGTTCATGTTTCAGTTGTATCCCACTGAGCAAGCATTTTGCTCTGGCTACATTTGCATTCTTACTTTGTACTGACACAACACCCCAAGTAGCTTTTCATAGTGTCAGATACGTTAGAATGATAAGGGAAGTGCTTTTTTTTTAACAAAAAAATTTCTGTGTATTTATGTTTCAGATTGTCTTTGTGACACTCTTAGGTTGTTTCATTAAATAGAAAAGCCTTTATACATACAAGATTTTAAAAGCCTGGTGGTAATCACCAAGGATATTTTTTCTTTAGTCTTCCATGGTTTCCATTAGTGCTCCAACATTAAGAATTTTTATTGTTGGAAACCTTCTTTAAATTTGTATTAAAAAAACTGACAGAGGTGTTGCTTGACCAAGACTGAAATGTAGAACTATTTTCAGAATTTTGGAAAGTCTGTCTGGTTTTTTGTTGAGGGTTTTGGTTTTGGTGGTTTTCTTGTTTTGGGGATTTTTTATAGATCTGGCATTGATGTTGTTGATCCAGCTGTTTCTGTCAGAATCTAATTTGATCAGGTCATACCTATTAGACATAATTGAGCTCTGCTGTAGGTTTGCGTCTCAGATGCATTGGTTTATCATTCCTAAACCACACCTAAGAACAAGGAATCACCAGGAAACTGGGTTTGCCATCATGTGGAAATTATCATGGTTGTTTCCTCCGAAGCTCTGGCTCTGTGGTTCTTCTGCTGAAGAGGGATGACCCCAAAGACTCCTGGGGTGTTATTTGTCTTGGGGCTGGGGAGGGCTGGGAAGTCCAGACAGTCAAGTTTACTGAAATACAAGGATAAGAACCTTTCTACATTACTCAGAATCACTGGATCCTCCAAGTGTTTTTCTGCCCCTATGCCCAGGAAAAAGTAGGGTTTTTACTGATTTACTGGAGAAAAAAAACTCACAACCAAAACTGCAGTTTTCCAGGCCAGTCCTGAGCAGTCCTGTCATTCTACAAGGATCTCTGTGCTTGTTGATTTGTCTCATTAAATTGTGCATATTACAGTTTTCCCCCTAACATTTGAGTGTGATATTTTTTGAAAGAAAGACCTGTCCCTAGAAAATTAACATCTAAATGCCTTTGAAATCGTGACAGAACAGCCTAATTATGTAAAAGTCATACATAAAAATATGTCTCTTGACTAACATGTTAGATTATTTCTGACAGTACTGAAATCACCAATAGCACTGAAAATGTATATTTTCCTCAGTTATGTTATGGTGAACATTTGCTTTGAATAATATGCTGTCTTGTGTTGAGAATTGTTGGAGGAATACAAATCAAAACATTCTCAAACCAAGAGAATTTCCTTCAAAGGCAGAATCCTTCAAGACAGTCCAGAAATAGTGGCATTCTCTAAACTTGTTTTTCTCCAAATGATTTGGGTGCTTGCATCAGTTTCCAAAGCTTTCCCTTGCTCCCCTGCTAAACCATCATTGACAACGGATCGTAACAAAGCATATTAAAAAAAAATTATTTATTTTATTTATTTTATAAAATTAAATTTTCATCTCTTGAAAGTGAGAAAATAGAGACAGAATTGAAGAGCAAGCAGAAAAATCTCTTTGAAAAGCAAGGAAGTCACTGCTTTTTTTTGAAAAAAGTTCACAGTTACTGTTTGATAAAGGTGATGCTGATAATCCATACACAAAAAAAGAGAAATACTGATTCCTTTAGACTTTCATTTTTTTAATATTTTTTCCTTTTTAATATATTTTTTCAGCAATGAATGGTTTATTTGCTCTCATTTGAATATTTTAAACTTGTTATGCTGGAGAGATTTTGTAATTAGAATTAGAGCTGATTTCCCCGATTCCCTTACACGTTGCAAACACTTGTGGGAGGCAAGTTTTGTTCCTATGCATGTGGCATTAATCCCTGATTAATGTTGCACAAACAGTTTAGCTCCAGGTCTGGTTTTTAATTTGTTCACAAGAGGTCCCTGTATTGAGAAAAAATGACAGGGTTAACTTTCCTTAGAAAACTGTTTTAGCCCTTTTTCTCTGCTGTCCTTGATGTTACACAAAATGACCAGACATTCCTAGAGTGACCTTTGACACGGAATATTATATTCCAGAATTCCTTTGAGGGTAAAAAGGATTTTTATTTTTTTTGCAATGTACAAGTGGATTATTTTATTTCCGGCAGAGATGGCTCAATTATCTGACCTTATGGAATTAAGCACTGGACAGTCAAAATGGCATGTGAAAAAGCTTGATCTGAAAAACCCAGACAGAAATTCCTGTTATCCTTCCTGCAGAATTTCCCAGTGTGCACCCCGTGTCTGCTGTCTCTTCACTCAAGTGTGGGGCCACACTGGTAGCCTGGGTCAAGGGAAGTGGCTCCTTTAAAGTGCTGTATTTTGGCAAGGTTTGATACTTTCAAGCCCATGAGAATGTTGGAGGAAAACCCTCAGTGTGCTGTAAAATGGATGGGAAGGGAGGAGAGAGGATCCAGCCTCCTCCTCATGTCCCAGCCTCAGTGAGAGATGCATCTCTCTGAGCAGAGACTGATCAACACTGACAGGCACCTCACAGCTGAAAAAAGTATTTAGAAACATCTTTAAAACAGAATATGGGCCTCATTCTATTCCAAGTACTATTCAGAGTATAACTTTCTGGACTAAGGACCAGTAGCATTGTCAGCCACATGAGATCTCAGAAGTCCCAGTTATTAAAAAGCCGAAGGCAACATAAAAATAGTTATTACCTCAGATAAATCAAAACCTCAAACCTGAATCTTAAGCTATGGAAAAAGTTCTCAGATTTACAGAGTTTGTAGTGTGGAAGCTTTCACAAATGCAGCAGCTAGCAAATGGTTATAAGGCTGTGGATGTAACTGTTCTTTGAAATATATCTGTGTTCCTGTGATAGTGTTGTGTTGTTAATGAACCTTGTGTCTTATTTCAGAGAGATTCCCCCTCTACATCCAGACAGTCCCCAGCTAATGGTCATAGCAGCACTAACAATTCTGTTTCGGTAAGATTTCCAGTTCCACACAGAGAAAGTGTGAAAGTTTTGTTGGTGCTCATCTGCCATTACTGTTATACTTATCGTGTGGTCAGTGGAAAATTTTTTGTCCTGCTGATAGAACCCAGGTTATTGCATATGTAACTCCCCGTTTTCTTTTTTTTTTTTTTTTTAAGGGCTTTTTCCAACATATTCTTCTCATTAAAAGCCATACAGTGAATTAAATGTTAATAACTGTACTGTGACACTTCAGTCATCCTTAAACCATTGTCAGCACTTTCCTCAAAACTAAGCAGAGGTTTAAAGTGGAAGCTTTTTATTTCCATCCTGAACTTTGGAAGCAGAGATTGAAGGAAGAGTAACTGTGCAGTTGGTATCCCAAGACATTTTAGATTCTTTTTTTTTTTAAGTTTTGTGTTTTGAGAGCCCTCTGGAGCGTGTACTGGTTTCCGCTATCTGAGTTAAGGAATTGGTGTGCTCTCTGCTGTCGTGGTACGTGCACATACTGTGTGAGACATGAGCCTTGCCTGGATATGGAAAGCAAAAGGAAGTGGCTTTAAACTGCACTACAAACCAAGCTATTACCATCACATCTTTAACACAAAGTACTTCTGTTTTGTATGTATTCAGGTAGAAAGGTGGTGTCGATCTCCCGTTCTTCCCAAAGTATATTAATGTTGAAATTTGTGTTGTTTATCATCCGTTGTTGTTTGGGCCAATGTAGTAACTACACACAAGTTTCTTCAGTGAGTGCTGTCAATATCATGAGTTCATGGGGCTAGCTAAAAACAAACAAAAAAACCCAAAAGCAAGTAACTATTTCTTTAACTATTAATAAAAATTGCAACTTAGACATTATTTGCCACAAGGTAAAGTGCTTATTAATTAGTAGAATGAAAAATAATTGTGGGAATGAAAAATTAAAGACATTTTTGTGAATTAAATTGAATTTATAACATGATAAGTAGTTGTAACCTTAATTCTCAGCACAAATGATCACATTAGACATTTTTAATCATAAGTTTTTTAATACTTACAATAGCCTGTCTTTTAAAAGCAAAACTTAATACTTAAGTGGAAAAGGCATTCACATAAAGAGCCTCTTTCACTTGGTGGTGCTTTTGTGTTGAAGATGCTGAATTATTTATTAAAAAGCACATTCTCTATCTGCTTAAACTTTTTACCTGCTTTCTTCAGCTTGCTGCTAAACAGCCTGGGTTTGATTTTTCCTTAAGAAAAGAATTAATTCTAAACATGGGTCAATGCTTTATACTTTTGTCTAACTTACCATTTTACTGTAATGTAGTACGAATCACTAACAAACGGTGTTATGTGCCCTTAAAAAGTAAAATGAAAATTTCTTCTCCTGGGTTGACTTTATTCTGCAGGACTTGCCATCGACAACACAACCAAAAGGACGACAGGTGAATAGAATCCTCCATGGGAATTTTTGTAAACTTAGCTGCTAGCAAACATCCCTGCTTACCTTTCCCCCCCTCATATTCTGTATGTGCTCAACTAAAACATTTAAGCTTGAAAAATTTGTTCCATTTTTTTCATTTTTCTTTTTAACTCATTTGTTTGTGGTTAATTCAAAATAGCTTTTTTTTAATCATGTGTCCACATCTGTGAGCGTTACAAAGTCATTGTGGATTTAAGTGGAGATGCTGATTTAGTTCAGAATGCATTAATAGACTTCCGTTGTGCAGTGACCTGTGCAGGTTTTAATCTTAGAGGAAAGCTCAAATTTCTATTTTAGCTGGAATGGAGATCAGTAGGGCAGGTGTCTAAAATGCTAAAATACTGTGCTGACAAAGATTCTAAAGCTTGAGTTTATCTGAAACTAATTATTAACATTAACAAAGCTCTTCAAAGAAAAACATTAAGGACAGTTTCTGTTAAGGTTTGATAAATCTGAAGATGGTCTCTTAAAATTTCAGTCCTAAGTCCCATATTCAGTAACCTCCCTTGGCTTTGTTACCTTGACCTGGTGCTCGTGCAAGTCAGCACAGACCAAAGATCTTCCCTCTCCAGAGAAGTCCCAGAAAGCCCATAGGAGCTCCTCGGAGGATTCCCTATCATTCTCTTGGCAATTTTAAAGAGTTTTTATTTTTTTACTGCAGCCTCCAAATGAGCACATACTGTCAAGTGGTTTGTGATTCATCTCCAGTGACTGCTGCAGTTATATAAAGCCTTTCCAGAATCTACCCCTGAATTTTTTACTGTGTACCCAGCCTCCTTCTCTACCAGGGATTTTTATAACAGCTCTTGCAATTCCATTCAAGAAGTCAATCAGCTGCATTAACTCTTGTCTCGGAAATACTGCTGTCTGGTTGAGTTGGCTGGAACTCCTATTACAGGAATGGTTTGCTCTCACTTCCCATTTTTAAAGCTCTCTGTGGTTCTTTCAGCTTCCCATTTTCTCCTGAAGATTCCAGGTGCCTGAATGTAAACCTGCA
The DNA here is from genome assembly GCA_013400735.1 of Pomatostomus ruficeps. Lineage (NCBI taxonomy): Eukaryota > Metazoa > Chordata > Aves > Passeriformes > Timaliidae > Pomatostomus > Pomatostomus ruficeps. The sequence goes on along the minus strand of VYZT01036022.1, from coordinate 142,782 downwards.
AAGGCTCCATGAAACACCTTCCAAACATTTATATGAGGTTTTCATTTGCTCCTCACAGGGTATTTTCCCCAGGAGAACAGACTTTATTCAAGGCAATATCAAAGTAATGGTGTTTCTCTTACTGACACCGTTTATAATTATCTGATTTTTTTCAATTTTTACCTGATTTTTCCCACTGAATCAGCATATTTTTCTTGTCATCCTGGAAAACAGTGAGGGCTTGGATAACAGATCCTTTTTTATGTGTGAGGAAGTCTATAATATTCCATGAGCTGCCAGTATGTGGTGGATAATGGCTCAAACTGGAGCAGGGACTTGAAGAGCAGGGACTTGAAAAGCAGGGAAGTTTCTAGATAGTAAAAATACTGCTGATGTTTCCAGACCTATATTAGATAAGCTTCAGGCAAAATAAGGGATTGGCTCAATAGTGATTACTTCATGGAAAACAAATTACTAAATAAACATAATTGGTTTCAAAATATCCTATTTCTCAGGTAATTAAAAGAAGTTGGGTTGCCTTTTTAAACTCAGTCAATACACAGCAGAACAAGGGTCAGATTTAATATATCAAAAGTGGAGTTCTATATTGGTATTGTCATCTTATGCTCTCACTGCAAACCAATTAAAATACATCAGATACAAGATGGAAGTGATTAGCCATTTTAAGTTAATTTAGTCATATGTTGAGATGCAGATTGGATTACTTTTTTAAGTGCCATGGATGGTGCTAACACTGCATAGCTAGAGCTATTTTTGGAGCAGAATTAGAGCAAAGTTGAAAAGTGATTGTTACAGTTTATAATAAGGATATTACTTGGCAATGTAACTGTTGGGATTTTTTAATCTAGTCAGTTTTTAGTAAGAAAATCAGCAGTGTGTGTATACAGGGCTGTCTGAGATGCTGTAGGGTGATGTTTGAAGTTCATAAACTGTAGAAATTATCCATCTAGGACATGACATTTAATTTTGATGGTAAGATCCTTGGCTGCATCAGGGCTATAATTAGCAGCCCGAACTGGAGATCATTTTTATTTTCTAGGGTTGAAACCTCAGTAACACATAAAGTGAGGATCAGCAGATTATTTTAAATTGTGAAGTCAGAGTTTGGATTCTTTCTGTTAATGTTCCCTGCAGAGTAACTTGCTCAAATCATGAGTTTTATTTACACAGGAACAGACTTTTACTGAAAAACCCATACAGAGAATTCCCACATTCATCCTGAGTAACTCTGGGATAGGTATAATACAGGACTTCCTAAAAAAGATTTTTTTTAATATCTTAAATCTCAAAAATTCTCATTCTAAAGATCACAAATAAAGTCAAAGTCCTTTATACTGTCCAGTAAAATTTCCTGTCACAGAAATTTTTAAAACATATCATGGGATTTCAGTTAGAATGTACATTACAAAATGAGTTGAAAGGTGCTGGCTTATATTCTGTAATGATTTGTGATAGTTAATAACTATTAGAGAGACTCCATGAATTTATTACAGTTTTGCTGTTCACATTTTATAGAATGTAGAAACCATGAAATAACATCATATGTCTCCATCCTTTGCTGGAGGGGGCATTTTCATTTTCAACAATCACTTATGCTTTGGCACCTTCCATTTTTGTTTCTTTCTTTGCTTGTTGCAACCAATATGTGTAGCTGCATTCACAGATCAGATTTTCACCTGTGACTCTGAATGCCTTACCAGTAATAATATTGCAGTGTCTCCTATGAACTCTTTCTTTTGTAGATCTATGTAAGAGCACAATTTGAATATGATCCAGCAAAGGATGACCTCATTCCTTGCAAAGAAGCTGGCATCAGGTTCCGAGTTGGTGATATTATCCAAATCATTAGCAAAGATGATCATAACTGGTGGCAGGGTAAACTTGAGAACTCCAAAAATGGTACTGCAGGTCTTATTCCTTCTCCTGAACTTCAAGAATGGTATGACTTAAGTTTTCTATAAAAATTAACTTAGTTTTGATTTTATTTCTGTCTTTCATACTTTTCACTGTTGTATAGTTAATTTTGATTTTTTTTTTCCTTTTTCGTCCTTTTCAAGGTCTATATATTGACTCAATTTGTGTGGTTTTGATTTTTTTTCTTATATATGCCTAGCAGTAAGGATTACATGCAATGTCATATGTGTGATTACACTAAAAAAAAAATTCCTGTGTTAATAAACATTGTGCTTTCTGAGACACTGTAAGAAACTAGGATTGAAGATGGCTACGTGCAAATTGGTTATATAAGAGGGTCAAATTAACTTCTCTTTCAGCTTCTAAACAGGGGTTTCATTAGAACTGCTTGCTTGCAAGTGCTGCAGGAATAAGGTTTTAGCAAGATGTCAAGCAAAAAGGTCATTGAGGGAGTTTTGGGGTTTTCTTTCCTTTTCATTTTTCATGTGAATGTCAAAAAGCAGAACAAAACCACAGTGCCAGTGGCAGGTTCAGTGAACAGCAAAGGCACTGAGCAGTGCAGAGCCTTTAAACAGCCTCTTACAGGAGCTGTTTGGAAAAAATTCTAATTGTATCAGCACAAATTCTGGCAAGTCCTGGGCCTTGGAAGATATGGCCATAACTCAATAAAGTTTATCAGCATGGATAATCTAGGCCAAAATACTGCATACAGGGTTTGCTGCATAACAGAATTAGAGTTCTGCACAGGGTTTAACAGTTCCTGTGCCTCCTGGGCTGGCTGAGGGAGGTTTTGCCAGGAAGAAACAGAGGCAGACAAGACCTTTAGCTGCATCTCCCAAGCTCTGCACAAGCCCTGACGTAAGGGAGGCACCAGGGGCACCCTGCAGCAGGGTCCCTGGCACTGCTGCACCCTAAAGATCAGCTTCCAACCAGCCCCACAGCACAGCACCAGTGCCCTGGAGTAGGTTACACCATGGTGCTCTTTCCAGAGCTCGTGCTCTGCCCCTCTGATCTGCTGCAGAGTGGTCTGGATTCATCTCAGGAGCTGCCCTTCCTACCATGCTCACTTCATCTGGGAGCCTCCATCATCTACCTCTAAGAGAATATTCTCACATCAAAATACCCCTGTATATAGATTCTTTTAAATCGTCAAAAACAAATGTTGTTAAAAGTTGTACTGTACTCTTGTTCTATAAAAAAGTCTTACTGTTCTAATTCATTCTGTGCAGCTTTTTAAAGATCCTTGATTATAACAGAAAATGTTTTTTCTCCTCCGTATGTCAGGCGAGTTGCTTGTATTGCCATGGAGAAGACCAAACAGGAGCAACAGGCCAGCTGTACTTGGTTTGGAAAGAAAAAAAAGCAGTACAAAGACAAATATTTGGCAAAGCACAATGCAGGTATGAACAGAAAATGCAGGTATCTTTAAGAGGTTACATTTTTGCAGTTTAAGCCTTGCCATTGATTGTTCAGCTGGCACTATTATATAAATCCAATGAGTTACTTAGGAAAATATAAGTAAAATCCTAATTATGCCAACATTACTCTGCTTGTTCTTTGCTATTTAAGCATAGAGCTTAGTCAGTGAGAGGCAAGCTGCCACTAAATCAGTGCATCATAGAATATCCTTACATAGGCTTAGATTGTTTGGGGGTTTATGTTGAAAGTGGCATTAGAAACCAACAGGATATGATTTTTGCAACCTATACAGCTGTACTGTGCTCTACAGGAAACTTCTTTCTAGCATCCTTGTTAATGTGTGTTTATAGTTACAGATTATATATGTGAAAACATCATGGAAGAGCATTTTTCTAGAAGTGCTACAGCTGGAAATGGAATAAGAGCCATTGCATAGTCAGTGTGTTATTTACAGTTACCAAATAGAACAAGCTGTGGAGGCTTATCCTCCCTGCAGTGATTTCTGCCTGAATCCTGAGTTTGGGGCTTCTGTTTAGACTGCTGAAAAAAATGACTTGTTCTAGAAAATTTTGAAAGTGTGGAGTAAGAGATCATTGTCAAGCAAAATTCATTAGTTTTAGTAGTAAAGAAGAAAGACCCCTTCATTTATGAGCTGAATTTGCTTCTTTTCTTCTTTTAATATAAAATACTTAACGTGCTGAAACTGCTTTTCAACACTTTTCTGTTGCTGCTGCATTGATAGCACATTCTGTGATGCTTACGTAGTTGTGGTCTCTTGGGAGACTCGCAGAGATTTTTATTAGAATCAAAAGGTATCTGTCAAAGCAGTGTAATAAAAGTACTTTATATATTACATTCATTTCTGGGGATTTTTTCAGTTACGTCCTTGAGCACACCAATTAAACAATATAAATCCATACTTTCACATATTTCTCTTTACCTGCACAATCTGTGTGCAGTATCAGAGCTCATCATGTGTCACTACTACAGAATATGTGTTTCCTTAAAAGTAATTTGAAAGCAAATTCTAAGAAAGCCAAAGAGCAGTAATTGCCATTTATACTCCTTAATTCAACATTGCATTTAAGATGTTCACAGTTAAATATAAAATTGTTTGTTACCCTGAAAGCCCTCACAAGCAAAGATTGAAAGCTTTAACTATTTTCCTGCCTTTTGATGGTTTAACACTCAGGTGGTTCTAATGTTTCCCCTTCATTGCAGTAGCACTCAACCATAATTTAATAATGATGTCTATAACAAAAGCTGCTGAGAATAATCGGGATTTTATGAGCCAGAGTCTTTGACAATGCTGGTCTCAAGGCATTTTCAATTACTCCCAGCAAACAGCCTTGCTCCTTCCTCCCGTTGTGGCCATGCTGTGAACTGAATCCAGAACAACCCAAAAAAACCCATGGATTCTTTCTTTAGGGCAGATACATTTCTTAATGCAGTTCTCAGTGCAAATACAGAAGTGAAAATGTCAGTGTGAGTAAGCTGGGCCTGCTACAAGGGAGTGAGCTACAGGAAGGATAGCCAGGCAAGGAGAAGGAGCAGGCAGTACTGTAGGAACAGCACTGGCTCAAAGATTTTCTGTCGATTAACTTCCTGAAAGGGAAGGAATCTAGACTTTCCAGTCTTGATGTAGGGGGCATCCTGGAGGAGGTTGACAGCACTCTGATTCACACAGTTCACCTGCCTTCACCAGCAGTGCTGTTACATCTTTATTTGCTTTATATCAGAGCAGGTGTTTGCCAAAAATTAGAAATACGAACATTAAAAATTATGATAATGACGACCATTAAAGAAACTCTTCCTTCAAAATACAACTTGCCCTTTCCCCTAAGTCAAAAAGTTAATGGAAGCACAGATCGAAATCAAGGTTTCTTGTAGAAATGTTATTGATCTTAATGTCCCTGAGGTATGGAAGGTGATGGCAGTAATATTCCAGGGAATGACACCACATGGGGGATATAGAGAGGTTCGATGAATTTGGTGCTCGAGTGAGTTCAAGTTCAAGTGAGGTGGCACTGAATTGAAGTCCTCTGTCACATCCAGGATTGTTAGTCAGAAATATGGCAACACTGGCCCTTGCAACCTTCCAGTGCCATCTGTCTCAGAATAAAAACCAGGTCTTTCCTGCTGCTGGATCCAAAATAAGTATACTCATTGTCCAAATGTTGCTCTTAAGGAAGGTAGAATTTATTTCTCTTATATCCTAGTATAAAATGAAATAAATTGATCAGCAGCAGTGTGTAATCTGTTTGGATTTGTGTGTTACTTTTCTTTTAGGGCTGAGACTGAACTGGGCTGCTGAGAAATGACCCAGTGAAATAATTCATAGTCTACTCAGCTTTGTGTGGCCAGCTAATGATTTGAGGGCTGGTGTGGAATATTGGAATATTACTGGAAGTAGAAATGAGATTATTCTGCAAATCAGACATAGTTTATGAAGTAAACAGGAGATGATTTCAGTTACTTTTTGGAATTAGAAACAAAGTCATTCTCCTTTACCAGGAAAATGTAATCCTGTTTTTCTTTCCTCCATGCTTCATATTAGAGTGTTAGGCAATTTCATGATCACGTGTTTTATCAGTATAAAGTCAGCTTTAAACCAAAGCCCACAGAAAAAATGAAATATCTTTTTCATTATTAGATTCACTGACATTTTTATAAATGCTTTAGAGATATGCTGCAGTGATATCTAGACATATTTTTTATTTATTTTGCTGAAAAGTTATTGCAGGGCTTCAGAAAAGAACAGAACATGCCAGAACTATGCTTCGTATTTATGCATAATGTAGAAAATTGCCAAGCTTTTATAAAATATGTTTATCATTTCTTAATGTGATTTATTTGCCTTGTGTTTAGACTACTGCATGGTAAAGTTTATTTTGTGCATATACTTTTTATTTTACTAATATATTACAAGCCATATCTCAATGACCCCTGTACATTTTTCATGCTGTCTTACTCCCAATGGCCTCTGTGCATGTAAGTAACCTGTCAAGTGACAATGCCTTTTATTTGCTTCTTATTGTTTCAAGAACTCCTTTTCTTTATTAGCTAGTAACACAGAAGCATTGAAGTTCAGTCTTTAAGTGTGCCCTGTATTCCTCCTATCTTTGTATATTAAGAAATTAATCATTTTTCTTTTGCATTTGAGAACCCCACAACCATTAGTTAAATCCATGTAGACTGAGACACATCTTCCCCATGCTACTACTTTGTGATGAAGGCATTAATATGTGTCATTTCTGATGTTTGTTCCTGTTGTTTGTATCTAACACAACGTGGTTTTGTTCAGGAAGAAAATAAAGGATTGAATTTTTTTTATTATTGCTACTTTTCAATGGAAAAAGACATTTGCAGGCTTAGGTGGTTAGAGTGGTAAAGCTGCTTACTGTGTTGTAGATCCTTAATATGAAATTAATTACTAATTTGTTTAAATACTGTGAAGCTGTAAAAAGGAGAAGAATAAGAATTTCATTGTGGAATGGAAGAAAAATATTATTAAATTTTTGCTTGTAGTATTTGGGGAAAGGTTGAAAGAGATTCTACTTTATGATGAAATTCAAAATGCTTCAACTGGACCAGGAGGTTTTTCTACCTGTATCTTTTCAAGGCTTTAAAGAGCTGAGTGTGTCTATTGGCTGATTTGTAGTTTGACCAAATTGAAGCAGTTGGACTTTTTCTCTCAGGTGAAAAGACTGCATCAAATTGAAAAATTGAGAGATACCCACACTCATGCTAAAATACAGATTGGATGTAGTTGAGGTGGATACACCACTTAAGCCTTGGAAACACTCAGAGATCCCATACTTTAGATGGAGTCTCTCCTCCCTCCTTTTCATAGCGTGCTCAAATACAGAACTGAAAACTCTTGTTCATTATTCTGCTCACAATTGCAGATTGCTGTAATCTTTACAAATATAAATAACTGCCTCCTGGCTTCTTCTTTCATTAGAATTCAGCAAGAGTTACCAGAGATGATGTGTTATTGGGCACAGGAGGAATAAGCTGTTATTAATGAACAAAACTTGATTTGTCTATCATTATATTCCGTGGCAATTGACAACAGATTGATAGGCATGATGGACTTCATCCAATTTCAACTGCAGTTGAAATGATATCTGAAATAATACTTTTACAATTTTTCCCTAAATATGCTGGAGGTTCCTTTATGTAATGCCATCACTTTTCATTCAAATTCTTCATTCTGTCACAATTTTTAAAAGCATGTCAGTTTAATTAGCACGTGTGTTTAAAGAGAACTCTAATTACAAGTAAATGGTGTGGTTGAAAGAATAAACACCACGAAGTATTAACACTCTGTGCATTTCTCATGGATCTTGTTACAACATTACTATGAAAGTATCCCTATCTTCAGTGTAAATAGATGTTCTCATACTGTATTCATGTCGGTCACTGTCTACAGATTTTTCTTTAGTATTGCTATTTCTTAGGCATGCAAACGTGAATGGAATGCTGTCCTAGCTGATTTTTGTGGTCTGCTGAACACTGCATGAAAGGACATGCAAACTTTGCTGAGCATCTCAGTAGCTTTGTTACTGCTCTTAACAGTTTTTTAAATGAACACTCTCGTTAAAATTGCATAAGGAATGAAAGGTTTTATTTTCCATAACATGTTACTTTGTATTATTAATCTAAAACTTGCTAAAATTACAATTTGTAGCAGAATTAATTGTCACCCTTAATATGCCTCTTCTTCTTATCCCTTGGGGCTTTGTTTTGTGTTTTAGTGTTTGATCAATTAGATCTCGTCACATATGAAGAAGTAGTAAAGCTGCCAGCATTCAAAAGGAAAACGCTAGTCTTACTAGGTAATTTTCAGTTATTTTTCTGAACATAGCATAGCTTTGAAACCCTTCTGGTGTAAAATCTCTGAATGATTTTTTTGTGTTGTGGATCAGGTGCACACGGTGTCGGAAGAAGACACATAAAAAACACCCTCATCACCAAACATCCGGACAGATTCGCTTACCCCATTCCTCGTAAGTAGCAGTGCTCAGAGTGCTGCAGAGTTGTTTGTCTCATCCTTGACAACATCCCCGTGTTCAGCTCAGCTGGGACAAATCCTGCCTCAAAGGTGGGAGCTGTGTAGGGGTGTTTCTTCTGCTTTTTCAAAGGGAAAATTGGAAAGTAACACTACTTTTGCATCAAATGGTCCTTATTATTCAAAAATGTCTTGTTAGGCATACTTCTCCCTACCCCAAATGTTTGTTAATTTAGAATGAAGGATAAAAGATTTCTCTTTTTTAACTGTGTGTGATTCCCAGGAGAAGAAATATAAACTGGATTTAGAGGAAACTTTTAGTGTTTTAATTACTTCTCACAGCCTAGTCTTGAGGACTGGTATTACACTAAAGCAACTTGAAGTTTCCAGAGATGACACTAAGTAAAAGAAAACACAATTAATTTCATTGCTTGCAAATGGGTTGTTACACAGAGCACAGAGGTGTTTTCCCTTCTTGACAATCTCTATCAGTACCCTGGCAGGAATTGCAGATCCCACCACGTGATCTCTTGGAACTGCATCCTTTTTCCTCAAGCTAAGCTCACCAAAACAAGAGCATCCAGCCCCTGCCTCTCCACTCTTTTTCAGACTGACCTCAGAAGTGCCATACATGGCTCAGAAATGGCACTCATTCCATTTTCTTCATAGAAAATATAGTTATTTTATCTGCAAATGCTTTTAAAATGGACTCACGTATACCATGATGAGCATGCCTTAGGTTGCCTGCAATAGGTTCCTGCTCTGTGGAAGCACTGAAATTGTTTCACTGATTTTATAAAAAGACTAAAGAGATGCATTTTCTGTATTCCTTTACAAAACCATGGTGTAGTGGGTAGCTTTGGAGATGAGCCTTGAATTAGATGAGGAGTTTTGGGGATGTTTTATGTAGAAATTATCTACATACTGAAAACCTGATCAAAAAGATCATGGCACAGACAATGGCAGTTAATTCTAAAGATTAACAGGCCTTACTTCTCTTACATGTAGGTCCGTAGAAGCAATATATTCAAAAAGTGTGTTATTGCTAAGTAGCTTTCATCTCTCTTGACCACAAGTAATCAGGTTTTGAGTCTGCTTTTTAGACTTTCACACTCAGAAGAAGAAAACTTCATAAGAACATTTTAAACAAAAGAAAATACAGAAATGTTTTTAGGACAGAAGAGGATTTAGGAGAAATATGAGTATATTAAGTTCAGTAGACCTAGGGACCCTTCTTCTGCTTTTCCCAACACATATCCCTCAAAATCCTGATTTTCCCAGTGCCTGTCATTCTGACTGCCTCATACTTCATTGCTCTATATGTGATTTGTCAGGTCATCATTCAGTGAAAAAGTATTGATAAACCAAAAAAAGAGCTATGTATGAGCTTAATATTGCTTCTAAATACTAAAATATTTTGTATTTTCAGACACAACCAGACCTCCAAAGAAAGATGAAGAAAATGGCAAAAATTACTACTTTGTATCACATGACCAAATGATGCAGGATATATCAAACAATGAATATTTGGAATATGGCAGCCATGAGGATGCAATGTATGGGACAAAACTGGAAACAATACGAAAGATCCATGAGCAGGGACTAATTGCAATACTTGATGTAGAACCTCAGGTAACTAATTAGAAGTGTACAAAAAATGGGACTTATCACAAATCCCTCAACCTTACTTCACTGAGATGTTTTTATTGATTGCACACTAGATAAGTGCTGCATAAAGTGATGTGGAACAAAAGTCCTTGGAGCACTGGTATCAATCTGTGAAGTGGAATTCTGGTAATCATCTGGTTAGAAGAACACAGAGGAGAAAGAACAATCAGTCTCTCGAGAAACACTAAGAGTTTGTTTATTCATTGTATAAAATCTGTGGAAAATTCTGATACGTTTCCTTTGAAGCATCAGTGTAGTCATCACTTTCAATTCACAGGGATCTGTTTATGTATTTTGTTAAATGGAACAACATGAATATGGACAGTTGTGATGTTCATGTTATTCTGGCAGATGGAAGGAAATGAGAGGAAAGACAAAATTGTGCATTCTTGAAAATAAGATCCCACATTCAACAGTGTTCAGAGAGAATAGCATTTATAGTTAGTTCAAACGGAGCCACTGTTAACAGCAAACTCAATAAACTTTTTCAACCTGCATTATTCAAAAGCTGTACAGTTCTCAGGAGTGGCTTTAATCTTTCTTAGAATATATTTACATTTGGTACCAGCTGCCTTTGCCACACTTCCTCCAGCTGGTGTCCAGCAAGGCACTTTCCTAAGCAGCTTCCTCATTCCTCCATCTGAGCCCATTGAGGCCAACCTGTTTGTGGGTTTATTCCTGCTTGTCTTACACCACGTGCCTGTTTTCCCTTGGGCACTCTGAGTTGTAGGGGTTTTCTTGCATTTCATTTACAGGGTTTGTCTCCTGTTGGGAGCAGGTTGGCAGAGGGGATTCCTGTTGAGGGGTTTCAAGCAGCAGAGATGAAAAACTTTTAGCTCAGGAAAGGGTGGATTGTGGGGGTTTTCTTTTGTTGGTTTCTTTAAAAAGAAGAAGCTTTGGAGAAGAAAGGAAATGGAAGGAGCAAAACCAGAGAGACCTTTAGTAGTCTGACTTCATCTTGTCCGTCCCCTTGAGTTCAGCTGAGCTGTTTAACTCACTATCCTGCACCTCACTCGAGCCTGGATCTGTGACAGGGTTTCGCATATGGCAGCTCTGTGTCACCCAGTTCATTATGACTGAGAAAACTCTTTAATGAGAACTCTTTTCTTTTGCACAGATTCGGTTCAGGGGATTGGAGCTGTATTTACTGCATTTAGTGCTATGCTCACTTTTTAAAACCTCAAACTTCTCACATCATATTTTCATTTGTTTAAAAAATAATAATTTTATAATAATAAAAAACATGTTCTAATCAATATTCTAAAACACAGTTGGCTCTTTTCCCTATTTATGGCGTGACTGAATTTTTTTACATGGCATTTCACCAATCAGTTTAAATGTAAACAGAATTTCACACTGTTTGAGACTGTATGGGAAGAGGCTCTGAAAATACTAAAGGTTTTACTGTCTCATAAAGTCACTTTAATTAAGGATAAATACATGTTTTGACCACCAAAAATATAAAATAATACAAGAAGTTAGGTGTGTGTATTATTAAGGTCTTGACTCCAGTTCAGTTAAAAACAAGTCCAGCATTGGTAAATCATGAACTTGTGTCTTTTGCTTGTGTGACTAAACTTACTTCACATTGATTGTTGGGGGTTTCCTCTAAAGTATCTGATTTTTTTTTCCCTCTAGGCATTGAAGGTCCTGAGAACTGCAGAGTTTGCTCCTTTTGTTGTTTTTATTGCTGCACCCACGATTACCCCAGGCATTAATGAGGTATGGCATATTGCAATCTGATGTCCTGTCAGAGACAGAATTATAAGGATAAGAATCAAATGTGCAGATCAGACTCTTTAATTGTTTCCTTGTCTGTAAATGAAGAGGCAGAAAAACAATTGAATGACAACTTTATTAAGTTGATTGAGATACATTTATTGTTTATGAATCCATAATTCAAAATGTGGCCTTCAAGAGGAAGGGTCCACGTGCTGTATTCCAAAAGTACATTTTCTTTTACTTCATTCCCTGCTCCAGCTCAAAGATCCATTTCCAAATCATTGGCACAAACTTCTCAGTTGTGAGTTGCAATGCCAGCACTGATCCCACCTTTAGCTTTAGCATTTCCCTTGCACAGCAGAGATATATCAGAAATAGGCTTGTTCATTTTGACAGCTGTTCTCTAAGGATTGGAAGCTTTGTCCCAAGGGGTAGTTGCTTTTGGAATAATGCTAAGTATTCATGGAGGTCCACATCCTACATTTCCTACTTAGTTCTTACAGAGTATCTGCTCTGCAGATTGCTACTGATTTCAAAGATGGTACCAAGCAGTTCTGGATTTAGTTCACACTAAGGCAAACAACGTTTTTGCAAACACCCAATTTGCTCAGTCTTCTTTAAACCATGATATTAATCCATTTGATTTGATCAGGAATCTGTTCCATATCTTCTAGATGTCTCCTTGATCATCAAAACACAAAGTCAGAAGCGCTGTCACTGCAGCAGGTTTCTATAGAAATGTAATTACAATACCATAAGCATGCAGCTATGACATCACTGCAGAGGCTTGCAGGAAAAGAAGGAGCAAGACAAACATATTTAAATGCAAATACCCTGAATGATTATTCAAATCAAAAGTGGAAAGTGCAGAATTTTGGCCTCAAGCTGGAATTTTACCAGCTGAGGCATTCTGTTAGTTCACTATGATGCTTTAGTGGGCTATTTTAGCTCAAAATTGGTTTTTTGTCAGTTTTTAAGCACCAGTGCTAGAACAAGCAGTGCAAGAGGGATGGGAGGGGAAGAAGGCTCTGTTCACTTTCAGAACACTAAGTTGTGTCATTTCACTGTGTCTTAGAGACCCACACCCTACTGGTACAACTCAGGAGTGTAAAGACAAAGATGTCTCAGCACAGCACAGTTTGCCATGTTAGTGGAGTGACAGTTCATGTGACTGCTGGTGTGAGGCTGTAAATCAGTACAATCTTGATAAAATACTAGAATTTTGTGATCTACCCTGAATTTGCTTTTGTGTAAACAAACAGCATTGCATCATGTACCCTGTAAAATTATCTGATTGCCTGGGCTTGTTGCCTCCATGTCTGTGTCTCAGCTCCCAAATAGTCTTTGCTTGGCCTCACTCATCTGCCAGTGGTACTTAACTTTTAATCTTCCAGTTGTAGGATGTAATACAGAGGTATTTGGGACAGTTCATATGAGGGAGAAAATGTTTTCCAGGGTACACTGGGAAGAGGACAGAAATGTGCCTTTTATAGTAGTGGTGGGGAAATACTTGCTCATGCCAAAGAAATATTAGTAGAAGTATTATGTTCTAAATATTTACATTCATGCTGTAAAACTGTCTCTGTTTTAAGCTCCTGTGACAAAAGGTTCTGTGCCCATGAGGTTTCACCCAGGCACATGAATTGCTGAACCAAGGCCACACTTAAGAAACATGCTAATTTATTAATCAATTAAAGTTAAGAAGAGGGAGGGGAGGACAATGGTAATAGCAACAGAGCTTGCCCAAACACTGGATCCTGTTTTCCAAGGTTTTCTGGGCAGATAAGCCAAGTGTGTCTGTGGGGTAGCAGCCTGCAGGGCAGCAAACAAGGGTGAGGAGTGTGTGTTTCCTATTTCCATTCATGCTTCCTTTTTGACAGGTTCATTTGCATAATGAGTGTCCCTTTCTGTTCATTCTCTTGCCGTGCCTTGGTTTATTTTACTTACACTTTTTGAGGACACTTCTGTAAATGACTGTCCTTTTTCCCCTCCCTTTGTTTTCTTAAATTTCATCTTTGCTTTTCTTTTCATTTTCCTGCATTCGTACTAATTGTCCATAGCTGCCAAAATGGTGCAGAAAACTGCCTGTAAGTACCAGCTAGGGGCTCACAAGGTAGTCCTGGTTATTGCAGTAGTTCTAGAATGTAGATATGCTTGTTCCCATTCAACATTACTTTTGCCATTGGAGTCAAAATTTAATGTAATAGTGACTTTGGATATCTGCACTAAAATTATCTGCTAGTGAAAAAAGAGGCTATGGAGTAAAATTTCCACTCTGACAGATGTAAATCTGAACTTTGTGGTGAAATCAGTGCAGAAGCCTGACCTTAAAAGTACCTCTTGAGACACTTTAGCTTGTCAAAGACCACACAAAACGTCTCAGAAATCGAGGTCCGCACAGCAAGAGTCAGGAGACAAAATGTTATCCTTTCCTGTGAATATAGCCATGCACTGTGAGCCGTTCAAGCCACAGGACCAGTGTAAATTATCCAGGGAATCTCCCAGAGTGCACTCACCTGTCTAATCCTAGGGGAAGCTTAAATCAGATCGCTGTTGTGCTAAAACAGAGAGAGGAGAGAGCGCATCAGAAAACCTTGGGTAGTTCCTCTTTCCCCAGCTGTTCCTGCCTCCAGTGCCCAGACAGCAGCAAAGAGGAGTTCACAGGCTCCATTTTTGTGATCTAAACCTTTTTGAGCTAAATTCTTCAGGCTTTTAGCTGTGCTTTCTCCCTTCCTACAGCCAAGGAGTGAAAGGAATTTTTCTTAGGTGTGGAGTTCACCAGCTGTTTAAATTGAGAATTTCTTTCTGTTGAAGCAAAATTGGCAAAGGCCTGATGGTGTTTACACATTGTCCACAGCCTTAGAAAGGAATCTTAGTGATTTGCTGGGCTGGGCTTTGATTGCCACTAGTGGCAGCTTTGTCCTATGTACTTTCAGGCCAAAAAACCCAGCCCTCAGAGAGTGAAGGTGCCACTGGTGGCCTTTATGCACATAGGGGTATTTCATGGATAAAGCCATGTTTCACTCCTTGCAGCTGTGGTGCAAAAGAAGAGAAGATTAGGAAAGTTAATTGAATTAGGAAGAAAAAGTTTGATCCTATAATGGACACACTGCAGCTAGGCCCACATAAAATGCATATTGCACAAGAGCTGAGGAAAGAAGAAAAGGTAGCTGTTGTGCTCACAAATGTTAAATTTCTGAAGTTGTGGCCATTCTTTTGTCTCTCTACAGCTCGCTGAACATTTTGATAAATACCTTCTTCCTTGACACTTTTGAGAGCACAACTGCTGAAGAATTTCCTTCTTGGAACATAATTTGGGATGTTCAGTATGCAAAATTTAATTGAGACATTTTAGAGAAATTGAGAGGAACTTACTACAGCAAATGCTTTGATTATAGCTAGCTTCAAAGATGAAATCTGGTATTTAAGTCTTGCAGACTCAGAGAAAACAGCCAAGTCTGATATGTACAAGTAGATACTCTATCACAAACACAGGTGAAATTTAGTTCCGGAATGAAACAAAAATCAAGAACTTTAATCTCTTTTCCTTTTGCTGAGCTTAGAAAAGTTTGAACCTATTTGAAACTTGTTGCAATGGTCTATCCCAAACTTATTACTGCCCGTAAAAGTATATGACGAAAGTAATGACTTACATTTCCAGCAGGCTGGGAAATTTAGCTATTCCAAAATACAGACCACTGTGATCCCAGTAAAGTTGGATCTAGGAGAAGCTAGGTCAGAAAAATATTGAAATGTAATGAATTTTTGAAACACTTAGTTTTGTGATACCTGTGTGTGCCTGGTAAACTTCACCAGCTGGCTTTTTTTAAGATTAGATACCTGTAAGTTTTTCAGATTTTCATTGTCAGTCACAGCAAGATAGATGCTCTAGTGAGGAAAGTCTGTACCTGTAAATAAAAGTAACATTGATGGGAAATCTGAATAACAATTCAAAATCTGCATAAGGACTTAACAGTTTTAAGGCTTCCAGGGGCATTTCAGGTACTGTAGCCCTGCATTGTGAGATCAAATCTCTTTTCAAGGTGCAATATGATTTGGACAAGACAGACTATAAATATAAAATTAATCTTAGCTGGATACATTTAAAGCACTGAAAATATTCTGCATGACAGGTTACTGATCTTCCTTTGTAGGTTAATTTAAGCAGGAAAGGCTCAGTGCTCAGCTGATACAAATTGATGTGTCTCTTGGAATCCATGAGAAGTTGGAAGTTTACCTAACCAGGGTTTCGGCTTAAGGACACTGGGCCATATGAAATATTCCACAAAAATATTTAATACTAATATTGATCCACATTGTCCTGTTTATTAATAGCATAAATTAAAATTGCACACACTGGAATTTTCTACAGAAGATCCAGGAGTTGCTGGCGGTGCATAATGGCCCATACAGGGAGCGTCCCTTGTACAGAAATGAATGTGAGGAGTATTTGCCTGACTTGAAATGAAATTTGTAATAATTTTCAAGTGAAGACAACCACACCACGCAGCCCCCTCCCCATGTGAGGCTGCAGCTTCAGGAGAGAAGCAGAACTGTAACTTTGGCAGAGAACTCCTCCTCCAGAAGTGGCTGGTTTCATTGCTGCAGGGAAGGAGAACTGTCTCAGAGCAGGTTGTTTCCTTCAGCGGACCTGAAAGCTGTTGTTCCACAGCTGCTTGTCGCTGTAATGACAAATACTCGGGAAGCTGAAACAGAAAAAGAAAAGGTGGAGGTTGTCTTAATAGCCAGCTAAAATTCTGTTTCCAGAGTAATTTCTAGTGAAAAAGCTGTGGGCACTTTGTCTGTACTTTCTGCAGCCTAAAACTGTTTAGAAAAGTGTATCCCTGCTGATTGAAGTAGAGTGAGCCTATGGATACTGCAGAGCAGCAGGAGTCACTCTGCACCATACCCACCCCAAACCTGTGGGACAGGAAAGACTTGATTGCTTTTCTGTGGCTATTTCAAGGTTCCTGAAAACAGCAAATGGGTTTGTTGGAGAGTTTTTTTAATTCTTAAGGAAATTTGCAGGAAGAGAACTCAAAGTTCCAATTGTTGCAGAGCCCTGGGAAGAAGCCTTTTGCACACAGCTCCCCGAGGCAGGCAGACCTCGCTAACAAAGGACATCTCTGATGTCCTGGCTGCCTGGTTCATCTCCAGGAGCTCACACTGAGAGGGGCTGGAAACGCCCTGCTCTGAGATAGAAACCACAGAGGAGTAATGTGGAGTGAGAACTTCCTTACCAGAAAATTGTTGTTAAAGGAAGTAGACCCAGAACATTGGTGTGGAACAGAAAACATTACCAAAACTGGGAACAGCTGATACCTGACAGACACCCTCTCCCTCTCCTCCTGTTTCTCGTGCTCTTACTGGGACATGGGCCCAATAGCTCTTACGTGTGCACCGTGTCTGATTTATTCACATGTGGTCTCCACTGCTGCTTTTCCAAGCTTCCATCCTCTACCTTGCTTTTTTAAGACTAGAGCTGTGTTTTGTCTCCGAGAATGTCAATAACCAAGTGCTGTTTGAGTGTCAGCTTCCAGAGGGAAACTGCCCTTTCTCCCATGTGATTCCCATAGCTGTAGGTCGGAGAGCTAAAGCACCTCGACCCCCCTGAGGCCCTTTTGCCCACTTCCTTCTCAGCTGAGAAGCAGTTGTGGAAGAGCACGAAACGATCCCACTTTTCTTTTCTCCCGTTTTCTCTCCCGGCCACCAAACAGGACGAGTCCCTTCAGCGCCTGCAGAAGGAGTCGGAGATCTTACAGAGAACATATGCACACTACTTTGACCTGACAATTATCAACAACGAGATTGATGAAACCATCAGGCACCTGGAGGAAGCCATCGAGCTTGTGTGTACAGCCTCCCAGTGGGTCCCAGTCTCCTGGGTCTACTAGACCGGGAATGAGAAAATTGAGGAGAAAAAAAAAAATCCGTCATTACTGGGAACCACCTCATACATGGAAAACCTCTTCGTTATTGACCTTGTGTCAACAGGTCTTGGCCCCTAGAGACTACCTAGATGTAGTGTGACCTAAAATATAATTATTGTCATGTCCGAATAGATAGGAGGAGGGGAAAAAAAGATTAAACACTAATTTAAAGAGACAGTATCTTTTTTTTAATCATTTCTCCTAAACTTTAATAAAATGTATCTTTAAATATATGTATTATTCAGTCCTTTGGAATGTTATATTTTTGGAAATCATAGCTTTTTATTTCAAGGGCCCCTAAAAACTGCACAAAATAGATGCTGCTTTCTATAATCTATTTTAATAGTAATAATAATATGATTCTGTTACCTTAACTTGGGGGTGGAACACTACATTCTTTTTAGAGTCTGATTTTATGGATTGGAATACTTTGCTTTCCTTTATTTATTTGAAGTAATTAGTCTAGTGGTTACGAAACAAATTCATAAATTTTAAAGGCCTTTTTTTCGCGCTCTTTTTTTTTTTTTCTCTCCTAGGATAGTATTTTTAAGTACTTTTGTGTAACATCCAGATAATGTGATACTGTCTCTTTGAAGAACTCTGTAAAAGTTTTAGAAATTTGAAATTGGGTCTTGACTCTTAATGCATGTGGACAGTCGCAAGCGTTCATGCCGTTGGTGTATCTGTGTTGATAAAACCTGTAATCTACAGCAAAGTACATTCCGTTCATGGGAACACGTACCCAAGGGAATAAAGCAAAATATTATTCTGACTAAGTTGTAAACCTATGCACATCCCTTGCATTTTGGGCAACTTTATAAAAAAAAAGAAAAAAAAGAAAAACTGATTTTTATTAATAATAATCATGTAGTGAAATGTGTTTGTAATTTTGTCTCAATTTAATTTGTTGTAAGGTGGGAGGGGGCAATTACTGGTTTCACCATTTCAGATCTGTGTTGTCTGAGAGTATTAACGTTTTAATTAAGTTGAAGCAAAGAAATGCTGATTTTTAATATGTATGTAATTGTTTAAAGATGCACACATTTTAAAAGAAAATACTGTGCAATGAAGAAACCAGTTTAGACATTGCGATAAACTGACTATTCCAAAAGACTCATCTACAACAGCCCTGTAAATTCCTTTAAAAATGGTAATTGACTCTACAGTCTGACCAATTTTTTTTATTTTAAATATACTTCCTTTTATGTGTTCAACAATTAAATGCTTTTGGGTCCTTCATTTCATCACAGGGAGTTTCTAGAACAAATCAGTGACTCGTGCAGTGAGGAAAAGTGTCTTAAAGTCTGTAAGGGAAGCCCCTGTAGGAGCACAGCCTGCAGTCTGTCCCAGGGGCTCTGTTCCTCCTGGATCAGCACAGGATTCCACAAAACTGGATTTAGAGCAGAGCCAACTAAGAAAGTGTAACCATGCACTGACCTGGTACTTCATCTCCCTTCTTCATGCTCTCGCTGGCCCACGTGATTTGCATTTTCTCTGAAAATGGTTAAAGGCAGCAGGCATTGCCACCTCTTTTTAGGTGTCAGAAGTACACTGTTCCTTAAAATGACTTCTCCTCAAAGCTTGGTTGGCTATGCTGTTGTATGGTATGAATTTTAGTGTTTATATTAAAATGATACAGTGATACAGGATTTTTCCTCCAAGTGGAACTGTCACCTGTAATTGGTCTGTGGGCTGTTCCAGTTGTTCGGGACCATTGCACGTGCAATCAGAAATGCTCATGGTTGAACCTTTCTCACAGGGGTAACTGTTGCTGATTTTCTCCTGCCTACTCCTGCTGCAGGTTGGGTGGTCAAATCTGTTTACAATTCTTGTAAAATCCACAGGTGAAATCTCAGTCTGGCTGTGCCTCCTCCCACCCACCAGGGCAGACAAAGTGTTCATTTCCTGCAACATTC
Source organism: Pomatostomus ruficeps (assembly GCA_013400735.1). Lineage (NCBI taxonomy): Eukaryota > Metazoa > Chordata > Aves > Passeriformes > Timaliidae > Pomatostomus > Pomatostomus ruficeps. Next base: position 123,199 of record VYZT01036022.1, on the reverse strand, counting down.
ACAGCCCGGCCTGCAGCCCGCAGAAGGGAACTTGATCCATCACTTTACCCCAGCTGCTGAATGCCCTTAATTCCACAGCTGGAATCATAGTTCTGTGGCTGCATCCCAAAACAAGAGCAGTACTTGAGTCCCTTGAGTTTGTAGTTTTGTGAGAACTAATGGATGAGAGAGTCAGTGTGGGCCTCATGTGCGCAAGAGGGAAACAAGAGGGAGCTGCCAGAGCAATTGTAGGTGCTCATCTGTTCTGAGTTTAGCCCCTGAAAAAGGGGATGGTGCAAACTGTGAACTATTTAGTGAGTAAGAGGTAATTTTTGAAGTGGTTGTGTCGTTTTAGTCCTGAGTGAACCATAGCTGGTGTCCTGTAGGCAGCTGTTGCAGCAGTGAGTCCACACTGGCTGAGCTCGTCGAAGTGATGGGTCCATTCATCTCAGAACTACCTCTTTTCCCAGCAAAGCACAAAGATGGGAAGACCTACTGAAAATCAAGCAGTGGAGTGTTTCTGATGCTAGAAATACAAATTTCTCTGGTGAGCATTGGTGTCTGACTTCAGTGACATGTTTTTCATCTCAAATGTTTATGGCATTAAACAGGTAAAGTAGTTTTGATAATTGGAGTATAGTCCATCATAAATGTTTTAACTACACACTTCTGACGATGTTAATGTGAATTTCTTGGAGTTTCTGTGTATCCAGCTCGTAAGGAAAGAAATCTCACAAGGCCCATGAGGGTGCTTCTGCCTTATGTAGATGACAATAAGTAGTGATTTGATGTAACTAATACCTTTTCTTCTCTTAAGTGGAACTATATTCAGTTAATGCTACACGGTAGAAATATTGACCTGGAGAGCTTTGTTTCTTTTATTCTCACTGTATAACCTTCTGTCAAGAGACAAAAACTGTAAAGCACATAGTTAGCATCCTGTCTTGCCTCTTTACCACAGACTTTTTTCCTTGTAGGAACCTTCAGTAGCAAAAGATTCAATTGGAAAACCCCCCCTAGGCTTTAAGTTCAGCTGATCCACAGCACACAGAGAGCTCCATGAGCAGATTTCAGCACAGTCTCAGACAAAGCAAGCCCAGGACTTCTCAGTCTGTCCAGTCCTCCCGCCCTGCTCAAACCCTTCTGAATGTCTCTGTTGTTTGTGTGGTACATAGAGGGCAAAAGGCTGCCAGAAATTGAGCTGGAAGCTTCACTTGCATGGGGAAGACTCGTGCAGGTGCAAAGCTAATGTTACAGTTTTTAATTTTTTTTTCAATCTCCAATTGGAGAAAGGTCCTCCTGGTACTGTAAATATCAACTGCGTAATTTAGAGCGCCTCATGGACTTCTCTAAATTTATGCTGAATGTGACCTCAGAAGCAGCCCTGGGATTGGGAAGAAACAAATGTTTCTGTTTGCCCCTTTTATACTTTATTTTTGTACAGGGGCTCATAGATTTGTAAAGAAAACTTGATCTTATCAGTATGCTGCCTCTCAGTCTGACTGATGCCTGTGATTTCAAGGTGTTAAGTTGGTCCAATAAATGTTCATTAACCTCTGCTTCCATTTACTTAATAAAAGTACACTAGGTTACTCAATGTCTCAGAGTGGTAAAATTATTGCATGGAAATGGTAACCTAGTTTAGACTCCTGGCCACTGCCAGATGGACATTCTTAATCTCACCACTAAAACCAAATTCTTTCATAGGTTTTAGCAATGCTTTTCTTTTTATATGGTTTGGTCAAGAAAAATGCCATGCTGCTCGCCTCTAAAAGAAAACATCACTGCCTACCTCAGAAACTTCATTAAGAAGGTTACTCAGTTGATTTTGAAAAGACAACGTAGAAGATGAGATGTTGCAGCCTGAGCAGCACTGAGCTGGTGTGTATACTCCAAAAACTGCGTACTGGGGCCTCTAGGACAGTTTAATGCACAGACTAACCAGTATTTGTTCCATTTTCATTCTTTTCCATAAGGAAATTATTTCAAAGTGTTGTAACTAAAAGAAATATTGGAAAATGCTGCCAGAGCTTACAGGATGCTTTGCAAATCTGCATTAAGATACCAGATGCAAACAGTTCTGGCTCCATTCTCTTCCACTGCGAAGAGTATTCAGCATCTTTAATGAAAGGTGTTAGAACTCAATTTCAGGTTTTAAAATACTTGGTAAAAAAGGATTTTTGAAAACAACAGAAAAATATGTCTATTTCCTGACTATAGTAAGAGTTACCTGTTTTTACAAGCTAAATTGACAGAGGATGAGCTAAAGCAGGCGCCATAAAAAGTCTGCTTTTTTTACATAAAGCATATTCATTTCCTTAATAAACCTGTCTCTCAGACTAATTTCTTCTCTACTTTTAATGAGCTCAGAGATAGTCATAACTCTTACCAAGGAAGCAGCTGCACATTATGTCAAATAGTCACATATAAATCAAAATATCTGCACAACAGCAAGCACATCATTGACAAGCAGGGCAGAAGTAACTTCTGAATGATTGTGCCCTGTGTCCACACCATGAGGATGAGCACACAAGCTGAAGGTAGAGGAGAGTATTTTTGCCAATGCTACACAAAAAAATAGAAAGCCACTTCCAACATTTAAATGCTTACAGTGTTTGGGAGTTTTTTGCTTGCTGATGTAGTAAGTGCACATATGGTAATTTTTTACTTTCTTCCCCATAGGTGGTTTTTAGCAGTCTCCTGCACCAATCCTGTGAAAGTTGGACTGAAGCAAGTACAAAAAAACCTTCTTAACTTCTTACAATTTAGCCTCAGAGTTAAAGGCTTCTAAAAGCCTCATTTCCAGACCTGCACATGAATAAATAATTAATTCTTACCTCAGAAATGCACTTCTCAGTTAAGATTTTGGGCAGAAAGTTGATGGTATCTCATGTAGTCTTAACTTTTCTAAGGAAAAATGGTAGGAGGGGGGTGTTTATGTATTTTCATGCATCCTGCTGTATCTCTTAGCAACTGCCATGGGACAATCAAGAACATTAAACCTGGCCACATCTCTGTGTTCTTATTAATATGTAGCTTGAGCCTGAGTTTGTGTTGCAGAAGATAATGGAACTTGTGTCTGTATCCTTGAAAGAATTCATGTTGATTATTAGCAGAGTAATACTTGCAAACTTTCCTTTAGCAGCAGCCATAGCTTGTTTCAGTGTCTACATAAGGGAAGCACCCATGAGGAAAGGTGGAATTTGTTTATTTTGAAGTGTAGCCCATCTCGGAGCTGGAACATGAGTCTCAGTTTCTCCACTGTTGGCCATCCAGATGGAGCCCACAGTGGAGCTTCGCAAAATGTAAATAGATGCAAAATAGAAGAACTGCCTTGTACTTGAGTCCATCTTTGTGTACCTGCATGGGGGAGCAGGTGGCATCAGCCTTAGAAACTTGATTTTAAGGTGCATTTTCCCACCAGACGGAAAATGTGGTTTATCGCTCAGTATTACTTGCTATCCTTCATTCAAAAGGTCTCTGAAGATTCATGTCCATCTTAAGCAAAGGGAAACCCTCTGTGATCCGTGGCACACAGTGCGGTGGTCTGCAATTCCAGTTTGCAGCAAGGAAAAGGAGTTCCTGCCCTTTAAAGCAAAGCTCTGAAAGGGCTGAACCCCAAGCAGAGCAAGATCTTACAATGACATTTCACTACCAGCCTTCATATCTTAATCAAGGGTTGGTTTAGCACACGGATTGGGAAAAATGCTTTGGTGAGGGTCTTTGGCTGGAGCTGCCACGGGTACAGATAGACACTAGGAGCAGGCAAAGAAAGGCAGAAGAGAAAGGAAGACACAAAGAGCACTAAGCTGACAAGGTGGCACTCTGAAAACCAAAGCGGAACTACCTGAAAGGGAATGGGACAGAAATCAAGAATTCTGAAACTTTGATTTGCTATCCAAATACAATTTCCTGCCTTGATCACAAACCTCCTCCTGGTAACAACAGTGATCCTGCATGGTTTTCAGGAAGTGCTTAGTTCTGAACGGAGGTTGCAGGCTGCAGACACAATGAAACACGGAATGGCGTTTATCCTCGTTCCTCTCAGAAGAGGACATGGTGAGGCACCAGGAGGAAAAGGGCAGCTTGTGCTCATCCTTCAACTGGACGCAAAAAGGGGGGCAAAAATGTCTTGTAATCTCTGTAGCCGTTCCCACGCCCAATAGGCTGTGCAGTGGAAATCATTCAATCTCACATGGGTCTTTACCAGACTTTTCACATATTTATGCATAAGAAACCCAAAGAAATTCTTCTTCACTGGTTCTACATCACACAATTCTTCGTATTGGATCTCCTATTCGTTATTGATCCCTTTGCCTTCGATGCTCATTCAGTCCTCATTCTTTGGTTCTCTTATCAATCTTTTCCCAGACCAGGTGTCTCCAAGTGTACCAGGGGGTCATGTTTGCTAATGGCCATTTATGCCCTCTGCATTTTCTGGCTGTTCCCCATCTGGAGATTCTAAACTTTCAGAGTCTAGGAATCTTCTTTTTGTTGCTTAAAGCCCATCAGGCCTCGGCCAGCAAAACGCAAACCCTGGTGAAAGGAGTCTTTTGAACGAAACCTTCAATTCCCCCCCTACCCTAGCAAAGGCAAACAAATCCATGACAAAAGTGACTTCCAATTTTTAAAAGTTGTATCATTTCCAGCAGAGCCCCTGACCAGTCTGCCTGTGTCTATCTGGCCAATGGCTCGTGCTCCGAACAGCCCAGCCTCCAAAGCCAGGGCTCTGCAGTGTGGGGCTCAGGCTGTCATGTGTGACCGGGCCACACGCTGGGGAGTGGGACTTGGCCACCCAGAAGGGACAGTGGAGACACTGCATGGACCAAGAGCCATTCCACTGGGAAGGCAAGACTGATGAAGACCTGTCACAGGAGGACGGTGACAGCAACGAGGTGCTTCCCCAGTGGGACCTCTCCACTGACCAAGAGCTGTCTGAAGGGGAAGTCAGACCATAGCCTGCTTTGTCCCAAGTCACAGGTGACAGCTCCATTGACCAAGAGCTGTCGGAAGGGGAAGTCAGACGGTACCCTGCCTTGTCCCAACACAGAGATGGCAGTGACAAAATGCTTCCCCAGTGGGAACTCTTCACTGACCAAGACCTCTGTAAAGGGGAAGTCAGACGAGTCCCAGAGCTGTCATCAGATGGAGATGACAGCGATGAAGAGGAGTGGCGGGAGGACCTGGAATGTGTCACCATCCACACCATCTGGGTCAACCCCAAGTATCCGCAACTCCTGCTGGACCCCGATGCTGCTCCCCAGGTCTCGGCCGAGGCAGCAGCTGCTCCGGCCTCGGCTGAGCAGGTGAAGGCCGCGGGGGCACAGAGCCGGGGCCCTGCCCCACCCCAGCCGGCTCCCCCCAAGGAATGCCCGTCCCACTTCAGGCGGGCGCAGCGGGCGTTGTTCCGCTGCCCCTGCCTGAGGCCACAGCCGGAGGAGTAGCGCCCGCTGCCAGCGCCAGGCCAGGCCCCACAGGTGGCCACTGGCCCAGAGCCTGCCCAGCGTCCTGAGGGAGCCACACGGCTGCCTCTGCCTGGATGTGTCCCCTCCAGCTGAGCATGACTGTGACACAAACAAGTCTTCCATTATAGTGGAAGTTGCGCTTAGGAAACAGGAGTAGTAAGAAAAAAACCAAGAAAACCCCACAAAAAAAAAAAAAAAGCAAAATTCCCCCCCAAAAAACCAAAAAAAATAAAAATAGGAATNAAAAAAAAAAAAGCAAAATTCCCCCCCAAAAAACCAAAAAAAATTAAGAATAGGAATAAGAATAAGACGATAGTGAAGAAATAGTAGTAAATTATAAGAAGATAAAGAATAACAATAAAAATAGTAATCTGAATAAGAATAAGAATAAGAATAAGAATAAGAATAAGAATAAGAATAAGAATAAAAGAGGTATACGTAGAAGAACAAATCAAGTAGTAGTAGTAGTAGTAAATGAAGAAAATGATGAAGGTCATGTAGAGGAAGAAATAATAGTGGTAAATAAGAAGTAGAAATAGAATAATAAGTTGAATAAGGATTATAAGGAGAATAAGAAGAATAAGAAGAAATAATAGTAACTAAGAATAAGAAATAGAATAAGAAAAACAATAACAATAGGAAGTAAAATAAGAGTGACTATGATGAAGAAAAAGAAATAGAGTAGTAGCAAAGAAGAAGAAGAAGACTAAGATGAAGAAGATGAGGAGATAGTAGTAGTAGTAAATAATAAAATTGTATCAAATTACAATACAAATCCACATGTCTTCTAGAATCACAGACTGAAGGGAAGCGCCTTAAAAATCATCTAATTCTAACTGACCATCTTCTGCTCTCTCTCACTCTCTCTCTCTGAGACCTCTTTCCTATTTCTATCTCTCTACCTCCTCTTTCTTGCTGAATAAAATCCATATTACATTTGCACCTTACGTTGTCGTCGTATGCTCTCATTTGATGGGATTGTAACACCTGTGCAGGGTCCCTTCCAACTGCAAGCATTCCATGATTCTGTCAGCTCCTCGCTTCCCTTCTTCCCTCTGCTTCCAGCTGGGGGAAAATGTCCAGCAAACAAACATTTGCTCTCTGCTCTGGGAGCCCACACACCTTCGGGACCTTGTCACCCGTGCCTGCACAGCTCCCCTGCGAGGCACTGCAGAAACAGTGCCCTGGGAGTCTCGGGAATTCCCCTCTGGGACCCGTGGCACACAGTGCGGTGGTCTGCAATTCCAGTTTGCAGCAAGGAAAGGTTGTTCCTGCCCTTTAGGGCAAAGCTCTGAAATGGCCGAACTACCTGAAAAGGAATGGGAGTCTGTAATCCAAAGTGGAATTATCAGTTGGAAGTGTTTTAATTGGAATTAAAATTGATTTAAAAGAGAGTAAAATCTGCTCCTTTTTTTCAGGGATGAAAGAGTCCTTTGTGGAAGTGGGCTAATCCACTAAATGAATTTTCAGATTGCTCGACACAATTGTCTGCTTTGCATCTGTACAACCAACAGTTTCCTGAAATGAGTTATGCGTTCAGAGCAAGGTGATGAAATTACAGGAGCAATGATCTCTCAACTAACATAACTGTGGAGTGAGAGATGGATGAATTGTTGTGTAGAATATTTCCTTAATAAGCAGTAAATATTACAGGTTACATCAGTGTTACAGCACGTACTACTGATTGCTGAAGAATCCACCCCAGGCTTATGGGGAAATTAAGTTTTTAAAACTCAGTAATTTTTTACTAAATTCAACAATTTCAATGTCTAAACATCTCCTTAGTCTGCCTTACAGCCATTTTTGTTTACTAGGATGGATGTAACAAAAGCAACAAATCTGTGTCAAAACTACAACCCAGTAAAGATTATTGGACAATAAATCAGTAAAGATTTATGATGTCACCCCGTGGCTGAAAGAAGATAAATCCCACAAGGTTGTTTTCTGTTTCTTATGAAAACTTTCAAAACTTCTTTTTTCATCTATTGCTAGGAAGAAATTTCATACAAGTAAACGCTGTAATGGATAAAACAGATTTGTCACCAAAATTCACGAGTTAGCTAATCATGACAACTCTCCTAAAGTAAAATATTCTGGTTTTCCACTCATTAAAATAAGCATTTCAGTAAAGCTTTTGGGGTATCTCCGAAGTGTTAGGAAAGAAAGAGGAGAGATCCTGCTTTCAGGAAAATACCTTGTCGATTTTAGCAGCCTGAGCAGCTGCCCCTGCCAGGATCAGCCTCTGAGGGGTTTCAGTGCCAGCAGTTTGAGTGTTGCACTCTGCCAACATCATCTTGTTACAATTTGTAATTTTTAATTAGCAATATTTCAGGTGGGGAAAAAAAAGAGTCTAAACTTTCTTGTGGGTTCTTGGGCTCAATGTTATCCCTTTGCCTGTAATTTGTGATGTTAAGCTCTGAAGGCAAAGGAAAGACTCATAATAATTCAACAAGCTTTGACTTTCGGTCTTCACATGTACTTTTATTTATATGTTTTTAACATATTTATCTGGTTTGATCATTAAACCAGCTTAAGAGTGAGGGATCACTTGGAGTGTCACTATCTACCCCACCATTCCTGCCCGTTGTCCCACTGTGCTGCAGCTGGGTTGTTCTGTAGGCTTTGAAGCATGAGGGAAGGGTGACATTGATGCTCAGTCTAAGCTGATACTTCAGCTACCAGGTTTTTTTATCTCATTACTGGAAAAGCCCTGGACTTCACCTGAGTAATCCACATGCTCTTGTCAAGAGTTCATACCCCACCCGATCTGGATTTTTAAGGTACTTGTCAATAGAAATGAAACAGTAGGATTGAATGAACAGGTAGAAGGGTCAGTTGTCTACTCAGAAAATAAATAGGCAAAGGCTCAGAAACAGAGCGGCAGATTTGGAGCCTGAGAGCTGAGCTTGGCTCCAGGAGCCACCTGCTGCGCAGGACAGGGTGAGTCCCTTCACCTCTTCCTGCACTTCCTCTCCTGCACTGTCCTGTGACTTGCCCAGGCTGTAATAAGGATTGGACATCGAGTGTTTTAAGAGTCAAGCCAGGGTGGGGCTGCAAGGAGATATCAGAGCATGCAGGTGTTAACAATGCCTGTGGTGAGGCTGAAGAGGCCCCAGCCCCTGAGCAGTGTTTGCAGGCACAGTCCATGTGAGGTAACTCGGGGTTTCATCAGAGATTTTATCCCATCACAGGTACCTTCATTCCTCAAATCCAGATTTCAGTAGGTGGTGCAGATGTAGGTGTGCCCCAGAGACAGGCAAGTTTACTGGAACACTAACTCACACTTTTAATACTGAGCTGCACAGGCAGCATCCTGCATAAGATCTTCCCCTGGGGTCCCTTCCAACTCAGAATATTCTGTGATTCTGTGGCTCCAGTGGCCAGAGACTGAGAGATAAGAAATTCCCAGGGCTGGAAGAAGGGAGTGTAGACACACCAGGAACGCTTCACTGAGCCAAGGAAGCTGCTCACAGAGCTTAAAATCCAAGACCTTGCACTCTGTGGGATGGATGTAGGTCACTTTGTAGCTGTTGCTTGTAGCAATTTGTGGTTTATTTCCAGTTCACGGGTTTGGGACATTGTTTTTCTAAACCCTGTTCTCCAGAGTGACACCAGTTGCAACTCTCCTTCTCCTGCTGAGCCTGCATCTGCCTCCTGTCTGGTTTGTCACTTGTTTTCCAAACTCTTTCTGGAAAACACTTTTTTTTTTAAGGGGAAACCTCATAGTAACCTTTCAGTACATGAAGGGGACCTACAAGAAAGATGGAGAAGGACTTTTTACAAGAGTATGTGGTGACAGGACAAGGGGGAATGTCTTTAAATTGAAAGAGGGAATGTTTAGATTAGATATAAGGAAGAAATTCTTCACTGTGAAGGTGGTGAAGTCCCAGAAAAGTTGTGGATGCCCCATCCCTGGAAGTGTTCAGGGCCATGTTGTGTGGGACTTTCAGCAACCTGACCTAGTGGAAGGTGTCCCTGCCCATGGCAGGGATTAGATGACTGCTAAGATCCTTTCCAACCCAAACCATTCTATGATTCAGTGATTTGTCCCATTCTAGTGATTTAAGGAAAAGCTTTTCCTCTCAGAAAGGTAGGTTCCGTATCCTTGAAGGCTACATGCTGATTTTTATTGGTTGGTGTTGGCATAAATGCCTCCTGTGCTCTGTTAACCTCAGGGGATCCTCTGGCGAAGGTCACTGTGCCCTGTGGCACAGAGCAGAGATGTCTCACCCACCCCTAGAATTTGTGGTCATTTGTGTCCCATGCTGCCCAGGATCCGTGCAGCACTGGATATCTGGCTTGCTCGCAGACACTTTTGAAGGAGAGAAAGGGATCTTCGTAGCTCCCACAGGACTTACCACCATCTAGGTCTCTCCTTTCCATCCTTGTTCATGAGAAATCTTAGTTCCGTGACTCATTTATTTCTGTCACCAGCTTTATTGCTGATTGATGTTTTCTGCTGTGGCAAGGTATAAATCTGACATTTTCCAGATCAGGATGTACTGGTAAAAGGCATAGTAGCCCGTGACAGTATATGCTGGTTTTCCCAGTCCAGCCTCTGTTACTTACAGTATTTTTTCTGGTTTATGCCAGTTGATCTACCAGCTCTTCACAGCAATTCTCAGGTCTTCTTTCCCTAAAATACTCAGCCTGTGAATAGTTCATGTTGTCTTCCTATATGTATTACCTTACATATGCCATCATCTATTTTATCAACCCTATTGCTCCAAATTACCTGACTTTCATGTAATTTGGAATTTATCAACACCTCCTTTAAGCTTTGCTGGCCTAGAAAAATTCTGCATCTGCAAATTCACTGCTACTTTTTGCCTACTGAAATAATCAATCGCCAGTTTCAGCACAGATATTTACAGCCGGCTTTGTCTGATTGCAAGTTTATCATTATTTCTGTACCTTGCCTTCTGGCTCTTTACCAGTCTCATACATCAGGAAAGTGCCTGTCCACTTAGAGACTGAAGTATTTCTTATTGTCACAGCACATTGAGACATAATCATTCAGCACTGTGAGGAATTGCTGCTGCCAAGTCCATCCCAATTTACGTGTGCACAGCTGGTTGTCCTTTGTTACTGCTTTATCACATTTGCCCACCCTGGCACTGTGCACTCAGCCTTGTTCTCAGCATCAAAAGCCCACACGTAAAACCACATATATTTTACACATATTCTTATACCTGCCTGCATGGCACAGTTTGTTGTGAGTCCAACACATCCTCATCCCACCAGGGACTCAGTGCTTCCTTGCTTGTCCCCTGATCTGCCCCCACAAAGCCCAAGACTTCCCAGACCTCTTCCCTGTGCCTGTGAGTCTGCCCTCAGTCTAAGCAAATTGAGCAGCAATTGAGCACCATCTTTCCCATTTAGCTTGTCCCCCTTTCAGATATAGCAATAACATTTCATTATTATTATCCCCAGTTTAACCTTCTTATGGTCCAACCTGACTTGAATAATTTTAGGGCAAATAGTAGGGATGCCAAATACCACAAGAAGAGGGAAGGGTTGAATGCTGGTTTTAAGTGGGCCATTGCAGTGACCCAGTTTCAGTCACAGCTGGCCCTGCTGGAGCAGCACAGTGAGAGCACGGGCACGTCCTGGCTTGGAGCAGAACCAGGCAGGAGAGGATGAGTGGAAAGGAGGGTGTGGAATACAAGGGGAGGCAGAAAACCTTAAGCCTCGTTGCAAACCTAGAGCCACGTCAAGAAGCTCCTCTCACAGGTCAAAACCCCTGTCCTAGCTGCTGAACAAGCACAAAGTGAAATCAATCAGCTGTTAATCCAAACAGCAAATACTTCTGCATGAAGAGTAAACCATCAGGAGTGTAGAGAAACTAATGGTAGTTTTAGGTCTTCTTGAAATGCCTTGGGATTTTTCATTGACAATGTAAGGTTTATGCTGTGCAAGTTGAGAATTAACTCTAAAACAGCTCTTTAGAAGACAGATGAACAACAAAAATCAAAGGATGTGGTGAAGGTCAAAGCTCAGGAGAACTGCAGAAGAAATTAACTTCTCCCATTCAAGGCTGAAACTAACCACAGAGTACAAGATCAGACTGGTTCAACTAACCACAGGGTCAACAAAACCAGGCTTTTGGTAAGACATAGATAATTCTCTGTCCAGAAATATCTGCTTTCTGTATTCATCTTTATATTAGAGTTTAAAATACCAGCCTTGCCCCATGAGAAATGGAACTTTGGTGCTGATCTTGCACATGTTTAGGTTTATGTTTTAAATATTAGCTAAATGCTTTTTCTTTAAAGTAAGACTTGTGATATCCCTTTTTTTAATAATAATTTCTGGTCTTTATTCCGTGGTTAACATTTTCTATAAAGTTCTTTTAAAACAGTTTTGGAAGTTACTGCAGCAGATGCTTCAACCTCCACTGATCTCTAGGAGATTTGGATGGGGTAAAGGGAAGGACCAGTATTTTTAGTGTTTCTGCAACAATCCGTACTTTGACTCTACAAAAGCAGGCATTACAAGCACTTTTTTCTCACCCAAACTAGCCCTGAAGCTCACAGTGGAGCAGGAATGACCATGACAGGCTATTTTCTTGCAAGTCTTCATACTCTCCAAAGGAGGAGCAGCGGTTTTCTGGAATAAGAAACTTTAACTCCGTTAATTTGAATTTGTGACCACAAAAATTATCAGCAGAAAACAAAAAAAATTAAAATTTAATTTTTTTAAAAGCTATCAGGCAGATGTTGTGAGGACAAGAATTAGCTAAAATACACAAGAACACCCTTGAAAATTGGCCATGAAGTTCCTGAGTCTCAGCTGGCCAGCAGCTGTCAGTCTCAGACAGCATCTGCTGCCTCCCTAGAAAAAGACAGGGATTCCTCATGTCCTGGATTTCATGTTTTTTTCCAAAGCAGAAAAATATGGCAATCCACAAAAAAAGCAAAACAGCCAATAGCTGCACTTCACAGGGGGTTACTGGCAATAGCTGTAAATTTAAAGATAATAGAGAGGACATAAAGGTGTTCATGTTAAAACACTGAGTATGATCCTATGGGTGCAGCATACCAACAGCATTCTGAGACTCAGATGTTATATCCAAAATCAGATCGTTTCTTTCCTCCACTTACATTGACAACTTCTCCCTTCTGCTCCAACAGTAACTCTTGTAAACCATAAAAACCAGTTGCACCAGTGAAGAGCTGTGCAGTGTCACCAGGTACCACACATTGAAACAAATCATCTTCTTCCAGGGCCTCGGGTGCTGGGAACACCAGCTCTCCGAATAAACTGCAGTCAGAAGGTGTAGCCTAACTCCAGGCAGCTCAGGACCATCCCTCCCCAATGCTTCAAATAAAATCCCAGCACCTCATGCTGAGGGCAGGGCTGGGAGCACCACTTTGCTGAAAAATATTTGCAGTTATTCCAAACAGACACTGGGTTGGCATCTTTGGAGGTGCCCCAGTCCAGAGGCAGATTTTGAAAACGGCATTGATTTGTGAAGGGACTCTGAGCCATGGGCTTGTAACCAACAATGGATTCAGGTTTACCAGCTGAAGCACAATTTTGCAGCAAGAGTCCAGTCTAAGAAAATAAAAAACCCCAAACTATTTATTCAAAAAAATGTAATTATGAGTTGTCCCCTGCCCATGTAATCAGTGAAACAAGCCCTTTGCTAAGAGTTTAGTAACAAGAATCACGACAGACTGAACTAGGCAGTTCTAGTGTCTCCTCAAGGAATGAGCAGCACGGAGGAGAAGAGCAAAGCCAGAGCAATCGCAGGCTCACAGACCTTTCCCCATCCCCTCGGAGTGCCCACGTGCCAGCTGCTCTGTGCCACTGGGAACACACATTGCTGATCTCTCAGCTCAGCGGGAAGAGCAGGATTTCAGAGCAGGAGAGCACGGAGTCTGTCCCTGTTCCTGCAGGGAACTGAAGGGCCATTACGCACAGCACGGAGCCAGCCATGCGCTTTCCAGGCACAGGAAAGCTGAGTGAGAGCAGCACAGGGAAAGCCTCTGGACCAGGCAGGTATCTGCCTACAAGAGACACTTAAACCATCAGTGCCCAATGCCAGTGGCCCTGTTGTCGCAGCTGAGTACAACGTACACCCCCCTTGTCCATCACCTGACAGCACCATCTCTGCTAAAACCAACATTTTAAGATGCTTCATGTTCAGAGCTGCATCTTGCAGATAAAGCAGGAGCATCTCTGAAGCACTGATTGACTTGAAAGCCACTCAACAATTGCGCAGTAAGGCGATCTTCAGCTTTAGTGTGCCTCAGCACGGAAAATGAATATGTGGGTTATAAAAACAATTCGCTCATGAGGCATCCATACTTACAGGAAGTGAAATACAACCATTTGTGTCCTGCCATCTGTGCCAGGCCTATTGATAAACCTCCCCTGACAGGATGAAATAGTGCTCCTGTAAAGGCATCCTTAACCTAATACGCCTCTACAGCACTGGGCTGGACTAGGTTTGAAAAACAGCCTCTTATAATACACAGATGAATTTAGCACTTAAGAAGATTAATGGATTCATAAATAGCCTGGAAATCCAAACTCATTGAATTTAGTTCACGGAACAGGTCAAATAGGCATTTATCAAACCATCTGGCATTTTGATTCCCCTGGGGAAACAGTGGTCGAGCTAGGATATCTGAGGAGCCATTGCAGCAGGGAAGGTTCGCTTTCTCCTGTACTCAGCTTTCCTCTGGAAATCTCTGGCACTAATTAGAAAGCAGTAGATCTTTTTGGACAGAAGTGTATTTCTATATAGTCACTTATATTTTCAAGTGTTGCTGCTTAACACAAACATAAGCACAGTCAGCTTCTAAGTGAAAGTATTTATGCTGCAATAAATAGCTTGCCATTTGCTCTAGGCCATGAAAGGACACTCATGTACACCCATTTATGTAACCTACAAAAAAAAAATCACCAGAGTTGTTCAAGGATCGCAAAAAACCCCCGAAGTTTGAGCAGCTAATTTTTTTTCTGAGTAAAATATCAAATTATTTTATTAATAAGCTTTGATACATAAAACATCATTCTTTCTGGTCATATTAGCAGCTTTCATTGAAGATTTCAAAGATAAAACACTTAAGATGCTGTATAAAAGAAAATGATCAGTATAGCATAATAAGACACACTACATGGTACACATTAGTGGTGGAAATACAAAATATTTCATAGGGCCTGGTTGCATTTGTCATCACCATGCTCTGCCCCTGCTGCCAATGCCATGAAACAATCTACAAATAAAAACAATGTATTCCTTGAAACAATATATTAATTGAAAAATTAAACACGTTGAAATTATGTGAATAAGTAGGTCATTAAGTTTAAGTAGCTTTGCCTCAGAGAAGAATGTTTTGATAAACACAGGTCCATCTGGCTTTCCTGCACCAGTGCCAGGATAACAGGGGGGAGAAAGGGTCAAAATCCTGCCTGAGGTCATGGCCAAAACACTGTGTCCATCCCAGACCTGCCTGGGGCAGGTGCCCTCCCCAGGCACTTTTCTCCTTTTCATGAGGCCTAGTGCTGCACCCCTGGATGTCACCCAGGACTGTCCTACTCCCTCCTGCACTTGTTGGGGGAAATCAGGAACAGTTTCCCATTGTCCAGCAGCGCCTGCCGTAGCTGAAGGTGTCTGTGAGGACATGAAGAGGGATCTGGTTTTGCTACCTCATCTTGCTCTCCTGAAGTTGGGCCACCTGGAGTTGGCCCAATGGAACAAACACCCCACAGAGAGACCCCTCTTCCCGCAGTTCCCAGAAGGGAACATCACACACCTCTAGGCAAAATTCAACCTTAGTGCTACTCATCTGCCTGTGAGTGTCCAGGAGGCTCTGGGACACCCACAGGGCAGGTGTATCACCCAGACTGGGACCCAGGTCCCACCAGCTCCCAGGGGAATCTGGAGCCAGATCCAACAAACCCAGCCTGGAAGAGTTTGGAGCCCATTATGTATCAGAGACCCACAGTAAAACTTTTCTCTGATGACTAAGTAGGTGCAGGGACTTAAGCAGGACCCCTGTTCCATACAGCCCTTGGACTATTTGCACAGCAGAACAATCACTGTAGAAAGCGCTGGAAGGTACAAGGAAGAGGAGTCAGCCTCGGTTCTGCCTTCCCCCACACTGGAAGAAACCCCTTCCGTCTGTCCGTCCAGCTGCGTGGTGTTACTGTACACTTCGGTGGCATTGGCCACCTCTTCGGGAAGGCCCATCTGGAGCAAGAGTTTGGAGATAAGGCTGTTGAACTTGCTCTCTGTGGTAGACCAAGGCTCCCCGCTTGGGGTCGGCCCCTCAGACGTGATGTTCAGCTCCACCGGGTCGAGACAGTAACCCTCGGGAGACCTCTCATAGAGCACGTCCGTCAGGTCAATGCCAGCCACGGAGGAGGGGGAGGCACACGGAATATCCCGGACCAGCCTGTAGTTCTCCATCCACTCCTTGAGCCACTCGATGCGGCAGTCGCACTCCCAGGGGTTGCGGAAGAGGTACAGCCGCCCCAGGAAGTACACGGGCTCGAACACAGAGAAGGGCAGCGTCGTCAGGTTGTTGCTGTTCAAGTGCAGTGCCACCAGGCTGGTGAGGTTCTCAAAAGCCCCTTCCTCAATGTAGCTGATCCTGTTGCGGTCCAGGTAGAGGAACTCCAGCTCCCCCAGGTCCCTGAACCAGGTGTTGGAAATGTTCCTGAGAAAATTGCCCCCCAGGTTGAGCATCTTCAGGTGCCTCAGGCCATCAAAGGAGTTTTCTGGAAGCTCGCTGATCAAATTGTCATTCAGGTACAAGTACTCCATCCTCTGACAGCCCTGAAAAGCTCGCTCGTGGATGACATTTATCTTGTTGTCCTGCAGATTCAGGTATTTCAGCTTGGTCAGGCCCTGCAGGGAGTTATAGGCCACCGCCTCGATCCTGTTTCTCTCCAGGTACACATGGGTCAAGTTCTCCATGCCCCTGATGGCGCCTGGGATCCTTCGGAAGTTGTTCTGGAAGCAGAAGAGCTCCTGCAGAGCCGGCAGCTCGATGAAGATCCTGTCTGGGATGTTGAAGAGGTTGCAGTCGGCCAGGTCCAGCCTCACGAGGCGCCGGAGCGCGGTGAAGGTCCGAGTGTGGAGATAGCGAATGTACTCATTGTGGGCCATTCTCAGCTCCATCAGGCTGGGCAGCCCCTTGAACGCCCCCGGCGTGATGAAGGAGATGTTGTTGTGGTTGAGCGACAGGGACTTGAGGGAAGGCAGCGTCCCGAAGGCCCTCTCAGACAGGAATTTGGTGCTGTTTTTGTCCAGGTTGATGGAAGAGGCTTCACAGGGAAACTCGCTGGGGATCTGCCCCAGCCCGGCGCGGTCACACAGCACGGAGCAGCTCCGCTCTGGGGTGCATACGCAGTTGGGAGGGCAGGAGCGCACACAGGCCCACACCCCATGGACCTGCGGGACCCAAAGGATCACTGCCATCCCCACAGAGGCATGGCAGGAGAGAAAAGAATGCATCATTAGCAAATTAATTACTCACAGCAGTGAAAAGAAGTTACACTGTCTTTGCCTCCCCTCTGTCCATACTAACTGCCACTTGTACACCAGTGCTGACTGAGGAGTTCTTGTGTAAGATTTCTAAAAATCTTCTGCTGGGGTTTTTTAACCTGCTGAGAATCCACGTCACCTAGAACATCATCTCTGATTAACTCCTCTCCCCAGGAGGGGCTCGCCTATAATTCAGTGTTTCCCAGTGTCTCTGTTGTGGTCTCTCTGTGGCCTGATGGGGACAGGGTTTGGCCAGGAGCAGGCAGAGATGCTTTGAAGGCCAGCAGCTGTGGGTGGGTTACAGCATTTCTGGGTGTGGAAAAGGGGAGGGCAGTGTATGCTGAGTCTGGCAGTGGGCAGGGGAGATCAAACAGTTGCCCAAAGTGTGTCAACTTCATACTTTTTACTTCTTTCTTTCCTTTGTTCTTTCAACCTAATGTTTCTCCACCAGAGCCATGAGCTGGTGCAGCTCTGGAAGGGGAACTCTCAGCTCTGAAGGAGATGCAATGCAGGGTTTGAAAACACATTCCGACAGTGTACTGGTACAACAGCGTGAGTTGAAACAAACTACAAGATATTGTTCAACTGCTGGCTTCATGATCTCACCATAGATGAGAAACTCTGCATCTCCAGCACAGTTTTTGCTGCTTTGCCAGTTCTCAAGACAGTCACCATAGTGCCTTATGTTTGATGGGAGCAGCCACTTTGTCCTTTATCAGCCTGACATGGGGAGTATGTGGCTGTTGTTTCCTCCCAGGTTAGTCCCACACAGGTGGGTGAACAACAAGGAAGAGAAGAAAGCTCTTGGGAGAAATCAGAGAAGAACAAAAAGGGACAAAAGAACTGAGAGACATCAGCCTCCACAGACAAGCTTTTTTTGTGGGGAAAAAACATCCAGTCAACAAAACATCTGCAAAATGTTGGGGGTTTTCATAAGGCAAAATTATTTTCCCCTCTGAAAGAGAGGAAATTTAAGTTAGATATATGGAAGAAATTCTTTGTTGTGAGGGTGGTGAGGCACTGGCACAGGGTACCCAGAGAAGTCATGGATGCCCCAACCCTGGCAGTGTTCAAGGCCAGGCTGGATGAAGCTCTGAGCAACCCGGTCTGGTGGAAGGTATCCCTGCCCATGGCAGGGAGATTGGAATGAGATGATCTGTTAGATCTCTTCAATCACAACCCTTTCTCTGATTCCATGAAAATAAACTCATTAGAGAAGAAGAAGTGAAGGCAGTTTTTTAAATTGCTCTCCCAGACACATCCTACCTTCTCCTCAACAAAATGAGAAGCCACATCAGCAATCCCCATGTACTTGCTAGCAGGAAATGGTGCCATTGCCACTGACAGGTTTTCTGCTGCAGTTCATTGGTTCCCACATAAACATAATTCTTTTTTCCTTTTTTTCAGCAAAACATGAGATACCAACAGTTTTACCAACAGCCACCTCTATCAGAGCGCTGCTGGGATCAGGGGGGTTTCCTCCACACTTCTGCTGAGTGTCCAGAGGGGGAAGCTCCCAGCAGCTGGGCTGCCTCTCCCTGTGGTTTGCAGCACAACGATAGCCCACTGCAGCTGTATTCCCATGGGCATTTTTAACGAGACAGAGTTGTGAGGTGATATGCCAGGAAGCATCAGCTTCAGCAAGCATCAAGCTTTGATTTCTGCAGTCCTTAAGAGAGGCTTTAATGTACAGGACAAACGACAATCTGAGCTGCAATTGCTCTGCCTTTCCTCCATCCTTTCTAAGGGCAACAGGCATGGGACTGTATTTAGATGTTTATCTGCCTGTGTAATGGAGACTTGCAAAACCAATTGTTGGGCAAGTCTTCACTGAAGGGCATCAACCCAGGAGCTGCCCAGCCTGGTTCTGTTCAAGCCATTCTGGTTATTGCACATAGGAGAGGTATTTAGATACAGGGAGAGAGCATCAAAAAGGATGAGCTGTGGCCTCTTCATCAAAATTCAGGTCCCATCATGCCTGGGCACACTATTGTGACTGGAGAATTAGCAAAACAGCAAGGGTAAATTACAGTGAAGGACTCTGGCAGGTGGAAGGGATTTTAGACAGGATGTCATTTTGTTTGTCTGCTCTTCCCCTTTCTCCCATGCCCTTATCTAACAGTCACAGCTAAAGGAAAGTCCCCTTCAGTCCCCCTGACAACAGCTGGAGTCTAAGGACAAGAAGGGGAACAATATGCTGGTCTTAGATTGCTCTTTCTTTGTGCAGCCTGCCCAGGGGCTGCCTTGTTTGCTCCCCTCTGCACCAGCCCACCCTCTGCATGCCAACAGGGGCATATGTAGTTTTTGTTAGGCAGTTACATAAACTGAGGGCCAGACAGATTAAGGACTCGCCTGTTCCCAAATGTCTGACCGCAGGTGGTTTTCTGGAAAATGAGGGATGCAAGTGTGGCTGCTGGTAGGGAGCCTTGTATGGGTTCAGGGTGACATCCAGAGGGGCGTTTGTGCATAGGCTGTCCCATAGGTGAGGCTGTCCTGAGCAAGCTCAATGTTCAGCTCCAGCTGCCCCAAGCCCAGTCACATCCCTGGCCTTCAGAGTAGACCTCCACCCACCGCTGTGGGCACTGCAGCAATGAGCCTGCGGATAACCAGATCCCCTCCTTCCCCTCCCTGCTTCTTCTCTTATCACTCAATAAAGGAGATGCCTGCACCCAAGCCATATCCAGCCTGTTTTCCTGGTTCACAAGTGCTAAATCTGGGTCTTCTGCTAGTGGCATTTCCTATCAGACTTCTAAGATCTCTATTTACAAGTGTATCTCTGCACAGTGCTGGACATGGAAAACAAGTGCATGAGGACCATCCAATGAGAAAATATCCCCCCAGAAACAGCAGCTCAGCAATGCAGTCTTTGTGGCAACTTGCCCTCTTTCTCCTGGAAAGGAAGTTGGAAAAAATCCTCCACCTGAACCCTACCAAACCCTCGGGAGAGCTGCTGCTCAGAACAAAAGAGATCAGCTCTCCCTTGTTGGCCAGATCTCCTCTGATCAATGTAGCCTGAAACATTCCCATCTTCCCCACCTTACTCCTTCCCCTTCCCTAAAAAAGGATGTTCACAGCCAGGGCAGCAGCTGGAAGATTTCTGTGACTCATTGACACAGAGGGTACTCAAATGAGATGTCTGTTTGAGAGAAAGGGCAAAATACAGCAGTAAGGTCAAAAATATTTGTGACGTTAAGGAATAAAAAAAATTTCCTCCCACGGATGATATCTTGTGCTCTTTTAAATACTACAGTAACTCAGTATTTGGAAGAAAGAGTGAAAGGCCAAAGGAAAATAAACAAAAAAGAAAGGTTTCAGAGTTTTAAGAAGGGTAAAGAGACGATGATTGCAATAATTGAGTATTTAACCACCACCTTTCCAAATGATCTGTCTAATCCACTACTGGATAATGCAGAATAAGAGTATACTCACCATTTAGAATGATGGCAAACATTACCTTGATTATTCTCTAGTGGCATTTCAGGTCTGGCAAGCAAACTTGAGGGATCTAAAAGCACACGGGAAGAACAGAGATGGGTTTCATCCTCTGTCATTTCCCCGCATCACTTTTCCACAAAAAGATCTAGGTTTAGAAAGGAAGATGAAGAAAAACGCTCTTCTCTCACACACTTTCAAAGTGAAGAAATCCCCGGCACCTTTCTGGTGAGTATCTTTCTTCCTCCACTGACCTTCTCACGGAATCCTGCAGCTTTGTGCCACTGCTTTTCGGGAGCTCATCTGCATCCTCCCCACCAGCCGTGCCGAGGGCAGGTTCCTGTCATCTGAGGTGGGAAAGGATCACCAAGAGTAAGAGACTGGCTGTCTCCCCAGGAAATAGGTGCTGGTAACCAGCTTAGCATCAAATAGTGGAAACCAAAATTCCCAAGAGAAATCATCCGGATGCGTTGCTTACCTGGCCAGGCAGTGGCTGTGTCCTCCCTCCTGCTCATGAGGCTGCCCTTAGCCATCCGAGCCAGTCTCTGAAAAGTTGGCATTTTTTTCTCACAAGCTATCATTTAATGGCAGGAAAATCCTCTGTATCAGAGGAGGATTAGCAGAGATAGAAGAATGTGTCTGTCCTCTAAAGCTCCCAGAGCGAAACAGGGATTGCAGGCAAACCAAGCGGATGCTTTCTCCCCTCTGCCAACCTGCTCTCCCCCTACCATTAAAAAAAATAGAGTCCAGAATTGGACTGCTGCCACTCAAACAGGATTGCAGAAAGTCATTACTCCACTCCCCATTATGTAATGGCAAAAGAGGTGGGAGAGTGCTGCCTAAATGGAATTAAATTTGGGGGCAATCACAGGCTTATGGCTTGCCTGCACTGAGCTCTCCAAACAGACATAGCTTGAGACTCTCACCCCCCATGCACATTTTCCCAGACCCAGCGTGGCTCACACACTACTAACAGGATGCCAGTGTGCTTTCTTTTGCTAGGAATTGCTCCTGAAGGACAAGGAGACACCAACAGCACCAGGAAAAGGGTCAGCAAACACAGGGAGCTTGCACTGGCCTTGATAATAATAAATTCTGGCCCATCTCTGAGTGTGTTTTGCTTGTGATGCAGCAGCTGGTGCATGGAAATCATAAGGACAGGTTCTGTATGTGGTGATGCTTTAGTATTCAGGCTGTGAATTGGGGTTTAAAGCCTTTTCTGACAGAATGATGATGGTTTCTTTGGAGAGTGGGGGCTGAATAAGTGAGTTATCTTAGCCTCCCATGCCTTAGGTAATTGCATTCACCATGTCAGAGGGAAAAATAGTTCCATTCTTTATTTCCAAGTGAATTATTCTGCTTTTTTTTTCTCCAGGAAATGGAATACCTGATGAATTTATGCTTGATACAGCAAGAAAGATTCAGCTGGGAACCAGCCTGCTGCTGCTCAGCTCTTCCTGCAAATTAAAGGACCCAGCTACATCAGGTTTATTTTGGTTTGGCTTTCCCTCAGTCTTAAGGCATCTGGCTGGCACCTCAGGAAATTTGTCTGTCCCAACAGCGTGGAAGCAGGCTGTGCTGGGGGCAGGCTGGAGGGCAGAGGGTGACCCATGTAGCACAGATTTCAGCTGAAGGAGGCCTTTCCCCACCACCTGCTGTAATAAACCCTCCAGCTTTGCACTTCAGTGCTTTGCACCGCGCTGTTTTGCAGAGGAGGAAAGAGATTTGCAAAGCCAGACAGGCACGTTGCAGCCTCCACCACAGAGCTGAAGCTGCTGGAGACCTTGTGGGGACAGAACCAGCATCAGCTGGGCCCTCACCAGTGCTGATGTTTTCCCTGCAAGTCCTGCTTCCCATGGGAACACCAGGAAGCCACAACCCACGTGATCACAGATAGCAGATCCCTGGCCTTTCAGCCGTGAAGAAACTGAGAAGGGAGGGGGAGAAAATGCTATTCCCACTTCTTTCTTCCCCAGTGTTTGCAGGAGCCTTATCAGAGGTACCAGGAATCACATCTCTCCCCAGGTGCACACATGCTGTGGGCAAGGTGGGAGGCAGTGGGTGAGGAGGGTGTGTGGGATTTGGGGACAAACTGGTGTGTGACCAGCTGCAGCCCCTCAGGGATTAGACCTGCAGCTCGGTTTACACGGCAGCACTAAATCTGCTCACAGGGAACAAGGAGGGGCTGATCTGCACCAGGGCACCCCATTCCTGTGAGACTTTGGGGCTCCCCTGTGCCTCACTGCTCTCTTCCACGTGCACATATAAGAGCTGGTGGAATGGGACATGAAGGATCACCGAGCCTCAGGGAGTGTTTTTGTGATCAGCAGAACCACCTCCCTGAGAGGGGCAGCTTGCAGGACCGGCAAAACACATTGCCGAAGGAGGGCACTGGGAACCTCTGCTATGCACAGTGGGTGGGTGGGGGCTGGTGGGTTGGGAACTGGTGGGTTTGATGAACTGGGAGCTGTGAGCACCTCAGCAGCCGCTTTTGGGGGCGGGGGGCAGCAGCAGTAGGTGCCGACTGCAGAATCAGCAGCCACGGTGCTGATGAGGCAATGCTGCTGAAGCCGGCTGCAGCAGGGGCTGGAGGAAGGCTGGAGGGAACACCGCTCGGAGAGCTCCTGCAGCAGGCAGCCTCAGCAGAGAGCAGCACAGACAGTGTTTGCTCCTGCGGGGGCTTCTGACGGCAGCTGTGCCATCAGCATCCATCCCACACACGCAGCTCAGTGACTGCAGCCAGCCCAGCCCGACACTGGATTTCTCCACTATGGCTGGAAGTAAAACAGCTGGAAGAGCCCTTGTCCAGCCCATCATGAGCCCTCCCACCCACAGCCTCAGCAGCCACCCTGTGCTGGCACACCCGGAGCTCCTGCCTGCCCAGCAACAGCAGCTCACAGCACTGCATTTCTCAGCACCATCCATGGGCAGGAGCCTTGCTCCAGCCCCCAGCACAGAGGAGACATTAACATCTCAGCATATGCTGGGGGGAGGCTGGAGGGCTGGGATTAGGAGGTAACTGAGGTCCCACTTTCTAGGAAAGTCAGGGAGCATCGCCCTCTGAGTGGCTTCAACAGAGTACTGCAGGTGCACCAAACATGGCACCCAGTGCCCTCGTGAACTTCTGGCAACTCCTGATTCATTTCCTGATAACCCTTGGCCCTGAAAGGGCATGGCCATGTGAGAAGGAGGCCTGAAAAGAAGACGTTTCCAGTCATCTTACGTGGGAAAACCTAAATACCAGAGTGTGCATAAAGGAGACCAGCATTCATTCACTAAAGAAACAAACTTGGGCTCTAAACCACACCTCAGCATTATTTAGAGCATGACTCATGGCTGGTTAATGCTGAGGGCTGAGCACACCAGAGATGCTCAGTGTTGGGAAGCTGCTGTGGCTGCCAGGCTGGAAGTAGACTCAGGAGATATAGACCTTGCTACTGCAGCTCTGTGCTGTTAAATTATTTTGCCACCAAGAGCTCTTCCTCATGATCTATCCTGCTCTTTTTAATCTCTGGGAACTCAGAGAAGCCAGCAGCCAACACAGCAGTGAAGATGAGACCAGAAAGCAGCAGAGGTATGCTGCCACTGAAAAAAAAATCAATACATGTTTATATCTGATCTTCCACCAAAAGAATTTGGAGAATTGAGTCCTGATTGAAGGAACCCACTCTGCTCCAGAGGTGTGTGCTATGGGGACATAAACCTTGGCACAGCTTCACCATCTGGCAGTGAGGACAAGTCTGCCTTGCCGGGCAATCCTGTGCAGACTCGGTGCAAAGATTGCTTCTAAAAACCCATTTCTTCATGGCCAGGGGCATTTCATGTGACGGTGACTTAAGGATCTGTAGGTATCTCCTATCTCTAATATACATTGATATGATTTTAAATTACCACTGGGGACTGATTCTTGCAGATCAAAATATTCCCATTATTTTCCAAGTTTGTCCAAGAACAGCTGGTGGCACTCATTTCACCTAACTGAAGGTGAGAGGTCTCATCTCACCCACTTTAGCCACTCACCTGGGGACACCATCATGGCCCTCAGCAGGGCTCACTTTCTCTGACAGAGGACAGGAAGACAGCCAAGGATGTGCAGCCCTGGTAACGCCAGTGCTGGGTTAGCTGGAACCCAAACACTGCACATCCAGACGCTTCCAGCCAAGCGCTGCCTTCCTCAGAGCAGTGAAGGGGCACAGCTGCTGGCCTGACTCTGGTGGCTGAACATCTTCACTGCCCTGGTTTTTATCTCTATCAGCTGCTTGCATGCATGGGGCCAGTGCTGGGGGTGAGGTCCCTGTGCCACAGAGCACCCGAGCCCCTCTGCCTTCCCCAGGCTCTGGTTTCCTGAGCTCCTGCAGCAGCGGTCACAGCTCGGTGCAACTTCCCCT
Organism: Pomatostomus ruficeps; assembly: GCA_013400735.1. NCBI lineage: Eukaryota > Metazoa > Chordata > Aves > Passeriformes > Timaliidae > Pomatostomus > Pomatostomus ruficeps. The sequence goes on along the minus strand of VYZT01036022.1, from coordinate 98,432 downwards.
CCTCACACAACCACAGCTGTGCCGCACATCTGAGCCTTTCCTGTGCATGTAACCACCAGGGTGACCTTTGAGGGAACTGCTTCAGCGTTTCTCGGCAGCGCTCCTGTTGTCAGCTCTGCCTGTGGGACCAGGTTGCACACAGGAGGGCCACACGCAGCCCCGCTGGCGTGAGTTTGGGGCAGGGAGGAGGTGTCTTGTTTACAGGATTACAGAGCTGTGAGCAGACAGGATGGACCTGCGTGGCCGTGCTGGGGTTTGAGCTGCAGCACAGCCTGCGCCGCCACCAGAAATAGCACTTGGCACACGTGTGATGTGGCTGCTCACAGGAGACACAGAAGCAGCTGAGGAGCCAACCAGGACTTCCAGAGCAAAGAGTTGAAGAGCTTTCCCTTGCTCAGAAGAGAGGACAGCTTTCCTTTTGCAGGCAGGGGTTTCATTTTGTATAGACTGAGGCCACCAAACTTTGCTCAGGAATTAAGTTCCAGGGCCCCCTCTCAGCTGGCCCAGCCCCCTCAGGCTGCTGTGCCCTGTCCTTGTCACTCTGCCTTCTCCTGGTCCCACCCCTGGCAAACACCAACACCACTTCAAGACACCCGTTGGACAGAAGAGTTGCTGTGGTTCCCCCCACAATGTCCTCCCTGTGTATCCTCAGCAAGGAGGGCCTCAAGCTCACACCAGCCCCTTTCACCTTCCCACCTGAGCCATGTCCCTGCTGCACACTCACACGTGGGCTGCCATCACAGAGTGGTCTGAGTGGGGACAGCTTCCTGATGGACACCTGACTGTGGACTGAGAGCACATCACGATGCCCAAACGCAGCCCAAGGGCATAGCAGCCTCACAGCAGGCTGCCTGCAGGAGTAACCCTGCAGGAGGATTCTTCTGTGGGTGAGATAAAGCAGCCGGCAGCAGTACTAGGCAAGAAATAGCCACCAAAAAGGCACTTATCCATGTGGAAAGTAATGAATTAAAGCCAATAAAACAGCAGAAAGAGGAGAGGTTCAAGCTGGGCTTTGATCTCAGCCCCAGCCCAGGTGCTGCCCGATGGCCAAGCCGTGCGGCAGGAAGGGCCCAAGAGCCTGCGGCTGCAGCAGGAGCAGCTTCTGAAAGGGAACAGCACACTCTAGGGTAGGCAGCCTGAAGCAGGTGCAGTGCACAGCAAACCACGGGCGAGTGTGTTCATCTGTCAGCCCAAACTTCTGCCAGCAGCCCAGTAAGACATCACACAGACCCCAGACAGAGAGGACAAGGGGCCCTGGGGATGGAGTGTAGCTCCATCAAGGTCAGATCCTCCCACTGTCTGGCATGGGCGGGACAGAGGTCTTCTCCAAGTCAGTCCTGGCCACTGGATTTTACATCAGCTCACGAGGTCTCTCCTGGCCCATCCTGCAGACATGGTTTCATGTCTCTCTCATGCCAATCAAACAGGAACATTTCCAGCAAGAAAGGAGCAGCGTGGGCTGCTCTGCAGTGAGGGCCTGGGCGTTTGCCATGGAAGCAAGCTCCTGCTTCCCACTGCAGTGCATGTGTATGGATGCAGTGCTGAAAAACATCATTTGGGCTACTGGGTAACTCTCCACAATACCCAGAGCAATCCTGGGGAAGGGGAGGGAAGCTGGGCTCAGATCTGTATTAATTAAAACTGAAGAGGGATTTGAATCCACATTTCCCACACCCACTATGTGACTCTTGGCCTTGACTAAAACTGGCTGGCCACACTCAGGGTTCTCTGTTCAGGGAAAATCCGCTGCTGGTGAAGCCTGAACAGGGCTGCATCATCTTCCTCTGCAGGGTGAGGGGAGCCCTGCCCTCCCTCCTGCCTTCGAGCAGCCCTCGTGTGCAGCAGAGCATCACCTGTGTCCAGTGTGCATCCGAGGGGCTGCTGCTGCTCCCATGTCACACAGCAGATGGGGAAAGTCAAGGCTGGCAGCACCTGGACCAGCCAGCCTGCCCTCCCTGCTGAAGGTGGCACCTGAGGGTGCCAGTGGCGTGGGCATGCACAGCCATGGAGCCCTGGGAGGGCTGTGGGCTCACGCCGCATTTCCCAGCAGCTGCGGAGCTGCTCTGCTCTGCTCCAGTCCATCTGTAATTGTGGCAGGATGCTTTCCCCCACCCCCTCATGCTTTGACCTGGAATGGGATCAAGAAACTCAGTCACAATGTCCTGTTTGCAAGTCTATCAGGGTAGATTGAGAGGGGAGCTGTGTGTTGTTTTGGTGTTGAATTATGCCAAAAATCAGTCTGGCACATCAACCCCAAATCAACATCCTGACAGTAAGGCAAAGCTTTGGCAGATAAGCTGCTAAACTGGCCTGGAGGCAAATGACTGACAGTCAACCCATTTACACTCTAAAAATCCAGTCCACTCTCCACTACTAGTAGTTTCAGCTTTTATACCATGTACTAAGTAATCCTGATTGAGACCTTTTGTCTAATCATTTGTCATAATAATTGGTTTTATATAAATATATCTGATTTGTCATCCTTAAACCCTGCGGGTCAAAGTTACTTGAACTGTTGACAGTCTGAGGTTAAGACTGGATCCAGCCACCCTCAGGCTTCTCTCTGAGAAGGAATTTAGAAAGCAAGGGGGTCCTCTCTGCACCTCATGACTCAGTGGCAGGTTGTTTCTAGTAAATTTTGTCTGAAGCTCCCACCCAGGACAGAAATAGGGAGCTGCTTGTGTCCTGCTGAAGTCCTCGTGCCATGCTTTCCACAGGCAGTGACTTCCTGCAGTTCCCTGTGATCTAATGGGGAGCCTGCACGGTGCACACAGGAAGGCAAGGACCTGACAGCAAGTTCTGCTTCTTTCCCCGTCAGTGCTCTTGAGTCCATTCATCCTGATAAAGCTCCTCCTCAATGCACAGTGAGCTCACACACAGCTCTGCAAACACCTTCTGAAACAGCCTTTCTGCACCAAAGGCACAACAGGCCATGAGTTATCCAAGCCAATAGCCCTCCCAAGACTCACCAGACACTTCATTTACCTCCTAGTGATCCACCTCTCCCACCTCCAGGGCAGGATCAGTGCCACCTTCTCCCCACTGAACAGAGTCAATATTTGGGGTAGGTTCATCACATACCTGTCTCTGCTTAACTCAGGCATTTATCAGGATCCTGCTTTGCAGCCAGGTCAGATATTTGGGAGAATGAACTAGAAGCCCTGGGACTCTTGGATGAAGGGAGGGGTCTAGCTGGGCTGCAGTGTGAATTTTATTCCACCTGTCATGGCACTTTCCCCTGCCTGCCTAACACTTCTGAAGGCAAAGTAACAAGGAGCAGTGCAACATGCCAAGCAAACATAATTACCTGGTATAGATCTAAAATAGAATTCTGTTGTTTGTCAAAGATGCAAGCAGGCAGGAAAGGAGGAAAACATCAGACCAGGAATAAACTTCAATACCACAATAACCAGCACATTAAACTGGAGTTTAGAGCACTATACACTCACAGATGATCTGGAAGATTTGTTAAATGACTTTATAATGCCTTACTGAATATGCAGTGGCCGTGCATTCTGTGAATGCATCAAGCCCAGATGTGAAACACATCACTGCTGCAGGACACGCTAGAGGGGGATGGAGCAGCCGCTGGGGTCAGGAGCTGCCCTGGGATCAGGACCTGTGGCCATCGGGAGCCGCCTGCCTCCTCCGCAAAGTCCCTCTGCAAGGGGTTAACTCCTCCAGCCCAGCAATGCAGCAGCTCAAACATCCCGCACCTGACGTATGCAGAGTTTTTACACGGGTCTAAGATGATTAAAGCAAGCAGAGCTTGGGGGTGGGAGGGGAGCAGCCACTGCAGGAGATAAGCTCACATTTACACCCACAAACTCTGCTTCCCACTCGTTCCCTGCCTGTGCTTTTATAGGTCGCTGACACCTCCTCCTCCATACCAACCCTGGGCGCCGCCAAAAAAAGCCCCCACGGCCATGACACGGCAAAGACAGATCCCCCACACCGGGGTGTATTTATGGATCGCAGAAATACAGCACTTCTGCTCATAGAAAAGGCTCTGTTTCCTGCCAGCTGCAGAAGACCTCGTTACCTGAGGGAGAAGGGGTTCAGCACCTTTTTCTGAGACATTGAATCGATGGTGGCAGAGGATGCAGCTCCTCTGCAGCAGGACAAGCGCTACACTCCTGGACAGGATCGGTGCTGAGCCTCAAACCCAGCACCCGGCAACGGGAAGAGAAAGCTCTGCTCCTGCAAACTTGACAGCAGCAGTACTGCAGCCTGCTCATCCCTTAACCACTTCTGGGTTGCATCCAGGGATGCAGGTTGTGCTGGAGCCTGCAGGCAGGCAGGGGAAACCCTCTGTGCTCTTGTCAGAGAAGCTGTGCCACAACAGCTGGGCTCTAGCCACGAGTGGTGCAACCAGCTGTTGGAGCTAGAGTGCCCAATTTGGGTTATAACAGAGTAGAGAGTATCTGCTCTCCTTGTACGGTGGGAAATAGCAAATAAATGAGGGGGCAAACAACACATGTGGGAAATGTGATGGAGGGCCAGACATTCAGCATTAAAAATAAATCACACCAGGGCTCTGCAAGATGCCACAGCCCTCAAAAAACCTGTCTTCCACCCAGAATTTCTCACTATGGTTATTATTTCCCTTTGATTTCACAACACTGTCACACTCTTCTGAGACTTGCTGGGCTGTGCAGAGGGGAGACACATTTGCTACATGAGGGTGTCAGAGGGGGAAGGAGCAGCTGGGCCACATAGGGCAGCACCTCTGGGGCAATCAAAACATCCTCTCCCTCCTTGGCCCTCTGAGCATTTACAGCAGCCACTCAGGTGCACTTGGTGACAGTCTCTAGTCTCTCTCTCGCCAGAGCAATGGACTCACCAGTGTCACAGAAATGCTTCCCTTTGGTAGGGAAACCTCGCTGCTTGGGGCTGCAATTGGTGCAGTTCAAAATTTGCAAAACAAAGAGCAGACTGTGGAAGCAATGAATGAGAGCACCAAGCTGGGACGCCCTCAGGCTGTTATTTGGGGAGGATGCTCCGTGGGTGCCTTGACAGAGCATCCCATGGAGTCTGGGGGATCCTAGCAGTGCTACCATCTGGCCGTGTGCTGCATGAGGGTCTCCAGCTGCAGCATCAGCCTCATGTCAGGGTGTGGGGAAGAGGAGCACTCACAAGACCCTCACAACTCGATGGGCAGCAGCACCCCCTGGGGAACAGGAGCAGCTGCCAGGGAGGGCACTGACACGGTACAGAGAGGTTGGTTTGTGCCAGCAAAGCCCAGACCTGGACACACCTTGCCTGAGACCCACCCCTGCAGCTCTGGGGCTGTGCCAGGTGGCAGCACCTGTGTTTGGGTGGCTCTATTCACACTTGAGAGACTTAAAAAGGATATAAGTGTATGCCAGGGAATGTCAGCAGCACAGATTCTGAAACACCCCCAAGGCTCTGGGCCTGAATGTTTGATCAGAAGTGTTATTCAAGCCTGGAACGTGCCTATCCCCTTTCCATGACAAAGTCTGCTGGGTGTTTGCCTTTCGTCCATCATGCCTGTGCACGACCAACCAGCCCAGTCCAAACAGGCTCCGTCAGGTGTCACTGGGACCCTGCCCACAGCCCCGATTTCCTGCAGCCAGCCCAGCCCTGCAGCCTCCCCAGCAAGTGCTCTGAGCTCTGTCCCAGCCAGCCTGAATTGAGCCTTTCCACCGCTGCCCTGGGAGCGTGCAAGGACAAACTGCAGCACAGCAAACCCTTAGCACCAGCGACATCAGCCACAGGCTGGACAACCAGCAGCTTTTTCAGTGCCTGTCTCATGAGCAGCAACCCCAAGAGCAGCAGCCCCAAGCTTTAGCAGAGCCAAACCCACCCCACCACCTGCCCTAAAGAGGTGCCCCAGCATCAGAAGCCATGGGCCAGCACGGATCAAAAGGGGACTATCCCCCCCTCCTGTTGAAACCATGACACTGTGCAGCCAAACGAATAAATAATGCCAGCAGCTTCTGGCAGAAACAGCAGTGAAAGAGAAGATGGGATTTGCAAACACTTCCGGGGGGGATGGCAGAGGGGAAGCATCGCCTTCTGTTTCCTGGGCAGCTTCTGCATTTTGCACTGAACAAATCCGTAGATAAAATACAGCAGCAGCCCCAGGAGCAGAGACCAGAGCCCAAGAAAATCCCCACATCCACTGTGAAAGCCCTCACATGCAGCCCCCACACTGCAGCCCCTCTGGAGGCCACTGCTCCTGGCCCCGTGCCCGACACCCAGGCAGATAAAAAACCAGCGCTCAGAGACTTCGGGCACAGCAGAGCAGAAGCTGCAAATGTCACAGGCTTGCACTGTAATTATTTTTGGAGTGGGTTTTTTGTCTTTCGTCTCTCCCAGGAACATGCAAAGTCCCCAGCAGAAGTGGGGAGGGACCCATCTCTCCAGGAGGTCCCGTGGGCATTGCCAGACCCCTGCTTTAGCCTGTGTTCCACACATAAAAGGGGAAATGTTAACGCTAACAGAAACACAAATCAAAGGCTCCGGTGCCTGCTTTTGATCAAATCTGACATAAGGCAAGAAAGCTTAACTAGAGCCTAGAAGGGCACTAATTATCAAATGGAAAATTAACAGGTAATTTGTCTCTAATGTGAGCTAATAATTTCTAGGGGAGGAATTAATTAAACAGGGGAATTAAATCACCAAGAATTTGTGGAGTGACCACTTCTGATGGGATTCAGTTAATGAGCTATCTGATAATCATGTCAGGCTTCATTTTCTTCTCCTCTGGACACAAGGGGAAAGACAGGGAGCAGGAGATTACTGCAGTGCTCCCTCTCCCAGGCTGCAGAGAGGCTTGCACCTTGCTGAGCCTCACCCTTTTGTCCTGACAAAACCTGAGCAAACGAAAGGCAAAAGCCAAAAGCAGACCAGTAGCAAAACGCTGTTGTTTAAAAAAAAAAAAAATAGAAAAAAAATCAATAGGTGAGAGAGAAGGAAGTTTGCTTTACAGAAATGGCTCTCGGGACCACGGCGCACCCTCGTGCCCAAGCTTGGTGCCAAAACAGGGACACGGTGGAGTCAAAGTCCGGTGCCAGCGCCCTCCAGCAAAGAGGCGGGTGAAAGGTGAGCGTCCCACCCTTGGGAACAAGAAAACAAACTCATTTTGATTTGGATTTCAGCTATGCCCAAGCTGTTCCTCGGTCCGGAGCAATGGATGGGGGTTAAGGCTCCCCCACGGGTGCCAGCATGCCTGAGGCTGGGTGCGGGCACACAACATCACTGCTGTCTAATTAGCCTGGGCAGTGTTTATGTCAGTGTCAGACTTTTAATGACAGCTCCGTGCCAGCTGCAGGAAGAGAAATGATCTCCAGCCTTGCAGAAAGGCAGAGCCGCATGGGCAGACACCACCTGATCTCTCACAAAGCCTGCCAGCACAAAAATAACTTCTCAGAAACACTCGAACACATCTGAACCAGCAGAATGAGCCAATATCAGATCAGCACTTTGTATCACAGGGCTGCAGCACTTGTGATCCAGCCTCCAGAGCCCTAAATTTGGATTTGCTTGGATTTGCTGCATTCTTCAGACCAGTGTCTGAGCTCACCTACTTTCAGTTCTGCCAGCTCCTTGAGGTATTGTGTGCCAAATTCTCTAACCAGCCTCCTGGATGGAAAAACACAAGCATTCACACTTCAGGGCAGTGACTAATTTGTGGCACCTACATTGGGTGAGGCTCCGCAAGTGAAATAATATAGTGAGATCAGGGGGGAACTGAGCAGGGAAGTTACAATGTCCACATCATACATGGGCTGTGTTTTTCCACATGTGAGCAGAGGTCAAAGGAGGCAAACTGAAAGCAAATGGAATTCACTGCTGCTGATTTGTAAAATGATTCTCCAAGGACTTTCCCTGATACTGCACATACTTGCTGCAGTAACACAAACTGATAGCTCTGAGACATCTTGCAGTTTATGCCTGAATGACAATAACAATAATAACAATAATAATAAAGCAAAACATGAAACCTGTCAGTGTCTGCTAGCCAGTCACATTACAGAAGAAAATATTCTCTCCTGGAACAGGCTGGGTCTTATGCAGATTCAACTTTTCTGGGTGACGCAAATGCTGTAAAAACAACTCTGAGTCATAGAACAAAATCACATAATTCCCCAAAGCCAAATAAGGACAGAATTCAGCCCACACAGCTCTGACTTCCCATTTTCCTGGTAGTAGCAATTTTGTTTATCTTCTCTTGTAAATGATACCATTTCCTTGCTCTCACAGAAAATCTTGCATTTCTTTTCACTAAGGCCCACAGTTAGTGTAAATACTGGTATTGTAAAAAATAAAGTAACATCCCAGCATCTGCAAAGCCTAGTGTAAAAAGCCTGTTATGTGCTCTCTGGGACCAGCTTTGCTAATTGGTATGAAGTCTTTATGAGGAACCTGGAAGGCATTCTCCCAGGCTGCCTGTAGTTTTATTTTGATATATTTTTCACCAAGAGTTCATTTACAGCCCATTAGAGCCAGGCTTGGGTATTTTGTGAATGTAATACAGCAGCATGCAAAGGGCACTTAATGCCTTAAGTCTTTAGAAGGCTTTTTAATTTTGTAACACAACTGAATTGTTTCACCACCAGATTTCTCATGCATCAAAGTGAGTAAGGCCTTGTGCAAACAGCTTTGCAGCATGTAAATAAAGCTTTCAGGCTTGATCGGTGCCCGGTATAAAGCACCATCACTCTGCTCTCGTCATTTCACATCAGCAGCTGCTGAGTTTTCCACTTTGAAACCTTAGGGACGTTTTATTAATAGGGTGGGAGGAGCTGCATGCAATAAACAGGATGTGATGTATTTGCAATACATGCAAGCATATTGCTTTATTTATTTTCCTTCTCCCTGGCTTCACAGCACCTGAGCTGGTTTATGCTGGAAATACACGGTGCAGAGTTCACATGGCAGCGCACCACAAGCTTGATCTAACTGCACACAGCAAGTGAGACGCTCTTGTGTCCTTTTTAGCTGCTAACTGCTCTCTTCAGGGTCCAGTTGGGAAGGCAGTGACACAGCTCTGGCTCTGCATTTTGCAAAGCAAGAGCCCTTTCGAGCAGGTGAGAATGCAGCAGGGAGTGCACAGAGTCGGTGCCCCATGACTGACACTCGTGGTGCTCTGGTGCCTGGTAAGGTATGCACACTCTCCTGGGCACTCAAAGGCATTAACAGAGCAGAGCCAGGACATGCCCAAAGTGTAGGACTCGTAAATCAGAAAGAACAAACTGTGCTGTGACCTACCAGAGCCTCAGTGCTGCGGCTCCGGCCAGCCAAGCCATGCCTGCACAGCTGCACCCCTCGTCAGCTTTCTGTTCAGTGATCTCTCCTTCTCTTCCCTGCTCCTAAGTGTCTTCCAAGTTACCACTAGTAACTGAATATATTTACTGAATATAACCAAGGCCTCCAAGAACCTCACGCACATTTGACATTTTTGTGCTGAACAGTAACATTTATGTAATTGAGGCATGTTTTTCCACTGCCGTGTTTTAAACACAGTAAATTCAGTCTGGTTTTAATGCTGCTTTTTTCCTGAAAGGTCTACCAGGTCTCTAACAGAGGCTTTATCACCAGCATGTCACTTGAGGAAAAGCAAAAGTGGTGATTTATTCAGCCCCTTTAAAACTCCTGTGTCATTAAATGCAATGTAGCTCAAATGTTTGAGAAGTGTTGAGAAGAAAATATGTCTCTATTAAAGCTCCAAGACTCTTGTCTTTTTGATTAAGTAAAAACAATTTAATACTTCTGAGACCTCCCACGCCATATTCTTCTGAGAGGAAAGGCAGGAAACAGTCTATTTGACATTCCCTATTTGGGGAGAAATAGAAATACTTCAGAGTCTTTATCTATCATAAGCTAGCTAAGAAGAAATGATTGGGTTTTTTCACTTTCTTGCCAGCTTTAATCCACTGATAAGCTTGGAAAACTCAGTGCTGTCACCTGGGACTGACACAAAAGGACAAGTGAAAGTTGCAGATAATCATCTCTGAATAAGAGAAGGGGCATCCTCAGTGCCCAGCCATCCTGGCCCAGTGTCTGCAGTGCTGTGTGTGAGGTAAAGGGGGGCACAGCAGTGACTCTGCCTGGACAAGTGACACACGTAATTCAGCACTGGCTATTGTAACCACTAAGCAGCTTACAGAAATTTCCTCCAAATACTGCTATTCATCTGCCTAACTTGTGCTGTCATAAATACACTACACGGGGTTTATGTTGTAAGGGCTGGCCTTTCTTTTCCATCAAAGGGATGGAAAAGAAAGGCCAGCCAATCTCATCATATGTTGAGATTTAATCAAAGTGTCTGCACAGCAAATTGGAACAAACCTTTTGGCCCAAACATTTGATTCTATACCTGTGAAGAGGCACCATGATCCAGCCTGAGGTTTACAGTCCAGGAAGGTCACTGGAGGACTCTGCCCCTGTTAAGCTAGATATAGACGTGTCCTATTTTAGCCATTGCATATGGAAGACTGCAATGCAAACACTGCAAGGCATTTCCAGGCTGCTGATGGATTTTATATCCTTTGCTCTTTGTCTTTCATCTCCTGGAAGAAGCTGCACCTCCATCTCTCTGCTGTGGCAGATGAGGGGTGATGTGTTCATGGATGGCCCAGGCTGGAGCTGACACCAGCGCTGGCTGTGACTCTGCAGAGGCCACTGGTGGCTCCTCGGGTCACTCAAGGCACCATGGCCATGTGCAGGTTCACAGCTGGCTCGATGAATATTTTAAACAACTGGGGTTTTGCCAAGTCAGAACACATTCACAAACCGAGAGATCGTCTCAGGACAAAGCCTGCCCAGGAAAAAGCCTGTTTCTAATTTGGCACTGCAGCATGGAGCAAGAGGGCTCAGATCCCAGGACTGGGATGGAGGAGGTTTAAAACACAGCCTGAGCTAATCCCTGAATTTCCTACAGCACAGCGTAAAACACTGCTTGTTTATTCCCCCAGACAGGAATTTCACCGGCTGAGGTCTGTAACATCTGATTACAGTTTGCCAGTCAGGCTCTCACAGCTCACAGGTGATACTTTGGGGAGACCAGAAGGGAAGAAGACCTAAGAAACCACTGTGAAATTACCTCTCTAAGAAGCTCTCATTAGCATCAGTCTCTGAATTACAGAGTTAAACCTCCCTGCTCCCATGACTAATCCTGTGGATTAGCACAGCAATCCAGATAAGATGCTGCACTCCTAGATGCTATACAAACATGGAGCAAAAGGTTGCAGGACATCACAGCTGTCCTGGAGCTGTGTTCCTGCTTCCCCACGAGTTTTCCCAGGTTTCCTGTTATCCTATGAGTCCCTTGCAAGGAGTGGCTGGCATGTACGCTGTCACCCTCCAGAGGGATGATCCCAGAGAGGGGCACTTCCTATTCCTGGAAGTGTTCAAGGCCAGATTGGACAGGGCTCTGAGCAACCTGGTCTAGTGGAAGGGTCCCAGCCCATGGCAGGGAGGTTGGAACTGGGTGATCTTTAAGGTGCCACCCAGCCCTAACCCTTCTGTGATCCCATTTGGGCAAAGGAGGTAAGTAATGGAAAGGAGACATATCCCACAGCTGACAAAGTGGGATGAGGTATAAAAAGATGGTCCAAGAGAGAGTTTATGCAGGAGTTCTGTGGTGTTGAAACCAAAGCACCTGGGAACAAGGTAAATGAAAGACAGTGAGACAGATGGAAGAAGTTTGGAGCCTTGGACCTGTGCAGTTCTCTGCCTCACACTCCTGTGTACTCTGAGGCCTCAGATTTCCCCTGAAATTGCTGCAGTCCATCAGAACACGCAGGAGCACACGAGCAGCTGTAACACACTTGACATGACTCTGCACCAAAGCAGGAAAGCTGGAAGGGAAGAGTGAAAGGTTGTATTTGAATGTGCAAGATCCTTGTCCAAGACAAACTGAATTATCCTCAGTTAAAAAGGAAGGACTCCTGCACTGTTTAAGAGCCCAGCTCTAAAACTAATAGAACATCCAATCTCCCATCCACAAGTTGTCAATTTTGAACAGACTGAGCAATCTGAGCAGACAGGTCTGTCTCTGCTCCCCAGGGTAACCATCTGCTGCGTGTGACAGCAGAGTGTGAGGGCTACAGCCCTTGAAGAACAGCACCTTTGATCAAAACAGCAGGAGATGCTGAGCTCTCAGCTAGAAGAAGAGGCATTGAGCTAAATTAAAGATTAATGTTAGAAACTGAAGCATAAATTAAGCTCACTATTGGCTATACTGTGTTGGAAATTTAATTAATTTCTCGTCACATAAAAATCTTGAGCACTATCTCTGGGATTTTTAGTGTCCCACTAAAGGACAGTAGTTTTATATTATTTAAGTCAGCTAGGAGAAGGCTGGCTCCTCTCAAGCCTGGTTTACTGGCACTTCACAATGCAAATATGCATCCTGCTCCAGCTGAGCCGTGGAAACTTGAGGCGACATGGGAAGGAATGTTCTGACACTAATGCACTCCGTTCTTGCCCATCAGCAATCACCCTGCCAAGCCTGACATCCTTCTCTACTGTACTGAAATCACTATTTCCTCACTCCCTAGCTGCTTCTTTTCCAGTTTGATCTGCAAGAACCTGAATGTGCTTCTTTCCTGCCTGCTCCTTTATTAACACTCTCACGTTATCCTACAGGTAAGCTTCCCAGCATACTTGAAGATGTGCTCTGGTGACACAATGTACAGGAACAACAGAAATTAAACCCATCAACACGTTCATTTTAGCTGCTGCTTTGTGTGCACCCCCCATACCCAGCACTATTCCAGGCCAGAACTCCACAGACCTCTTAGTGATTCCAGCAGAACCACAATGGGAACTTTCTGCTGGGAGAAAAGGAGAAGTACAACCTGCTCCAGACTGATTCTGGGGGCAGCACCACAGGTTAAATTAGGCAGGGTAGGAGATGTCACCCCAGAGCCACAAGATTTTCCTCACCTCCCAACCCAAGGAAACACAAATTTGAACTTTGCGGGGAATAATGGGAATAAAGGGTAACACCAGCCACTCACAATTGAAATGGCCAAATAACCCCCACACTGAGAAGGAAACAGAGATAATTTCTGTATTGAGAGGATCAATTCAGTGATATTCAAAAGAAAAAAGTGGTATGTACCTTGTGAGCAGGGGGGACTCTGGAATGCTCTACATGGAAACCAGGGAAAGACTCACATCCACCACTTCAGTCTCAGTATTTTTCTCACTTTGTCTCTTGCCAGCACGAACTGATCCAGGACATTTTCTCTACCCACAAAGCTGATCAAGCACATCCTCCTGCCAGCCTGCAAGCGTCAGCAGCCAGCTTGCACCAGCGCCAGCACACACAGCTGCCATCCCTCCTCCCTCCCCCACAAGCGTCTCCGCTGCTTCCAGCCAGCCCCCGACGGAACATGGAGCAGGACACAGACTGGGATCTGACCCGTGACTATGAGCAGGAAGGTCCAAAGCTTTGATCTCATTCCCACTGTTTTTGACATCAGAGGGCAAAGCCTACGCTGCAATTTCTGCAGCAAGGCTGAGCTGCCTCTTTCCAGCTGATGTCAGAGCCACTGCAAACCTCATTCAGAGCAGCCAGAACCAACCCCATGACCGAGCACCTGCTGCCTGCAAGGCTTGAGAAAGTCCCCTCCGTCAGACAAGCCCCATGAAGCAGCAGAGGAAGGATCGTCCTCAGCTGCCCACCGGGAACACCACATAAGGAATGGTGACAGCTGCCGAAATTTCTTCTCACTCAGCATCAGCAGGAAACTTTCAGGAAAACAGTGGTGAAGGTACAGCAAGAGCCAGGATGAATCCAGGACTTGGGGATTGCTCTGACCCAGGTGCAGCACCTGACACTTGGCCTGGTTGAACCTCATGAGGTTTTCATGGTCCCACTTGTCACCTGCACAGCTCCCCTGTGAGGCACAGCAAAAACAGCACCCTGGGAGCCTCGGGAATTCCCCTCTGTGATCCGTGGCACACAGTGCAGTGGTCTGCAATTCCAGTTTGCAGCAATGAAAGGTTGTTCCTGCTCTTTAGGGCAAAGCTCTGAACCCCAAGCAGAGCAAGATCTTACAATGACATTTCACTACCTGCCTTCATATCTTAATCAAGGGTTGGTTTAGCACACGGATTGGGAAAAATGCTTTGGTGAGGGTCTTTGGCTGGAGCTGCCACGGGTACAGATAGACACTAGGAGCAGGCAAAGAAAGGCAGAAGAGAAAGGAAGACACAAAGAGCACTAAGCTGACAAGGTGGCACTCTGAAAACCAAAGCGGAACTACCTGAAAGGGAATGGGACAGAAATCAAGAATTCTGAAACTTTGATTTGTTATCCAAATACAATTTCCTGCCTTGATCACAAACCTCCTCCTGGTAACAACAGTGATCCAGCATGGTTTTCAGGAAGTGTTTAGTTCTGAATGGAGGTTGCAGGCTGCAGACACAATGAAACACGGAATGGGCTTTCTTCTCCTGGTTCGACATCCTCAGGAGAGGAGGCAGCAGGAAGAAAAGGGCAGCTTGCATTCACCCTTCAATAGGACACTGGGGGCCATAAAGGTCTCATAATCTCTGTAGCTTTTCCCACAGGGACGTGAAGGCCGATCTCAGATCCCCAAGGGTCACATTAAGGGGGAGCCTTTGTGCAATGCTCGCTTGGTATTGAGGGGCAGCGTGGCAATTTTATTCACTGGGCTTGGTAATTCTGTCACAAGCCAGGTGCGTAGGCCTCAGCTTCCTGGACACAAAGATTCTTTGATCTTTCTCTTTTGGGGGAGAAAGCCAGGCCCATTGGTAGCCAAAGCCCAGTGCCCACAGGTGACATTAGCAGGGTTCTTAATTGCATGAAAAGATGTCCTGGGCTCTTCATGTAACTCTTCGCAGTTGTTGCTTAGTGTGCAAACAGCATCACTCGGTAACACTGAGGGAAGGGGAAACCTTGTGTCGTATGGAAACAAACAAAACCTCTGAGTTTGACACTGATGCCTTTGTCTGGCTGCTGAACGCCTCTCCTGCCCCACTCTCCCTAAGGAAAGCCCCCTTCTTACCCTTCCTTGGCAGCGCTCTTCTCATCCCATGCTGGGTTGTGGGGCTGGGTGTTGGCAGAGTTGTGCTGCTGAGATTTCTTCCCACTCAGCACCTGCAGGAAACTCCTTTCAAGAATACAGTGATGAAGGTACAGCAAGAGCCAGGATGCTTTGGAAATACTGCCTCAGCTGTCTCTTCTGAGCTTGGAAAAGCACTTTGCAAGAGCATTAATTGAGATGATGTAACACTGGTGTTGGCCTCAGCAGAATTAGCTTTGCACAGTGCACAGAAGGAGACAAATTAACCCAGAGCTTAAAGGTCCACTTTAGCTCTTGAAAATCCAGTGGGCAGTTTCTCTATATTTCTGACACCAGGATGGGTCTATAAATCACGTATATTTTACAATCCACGTACTGAGCACATAGGCTGCTGAGGCTGTACTTTTGTAAATTGGTGCTAAGTTTGTAAAATGAAAATAAAAAATAGTACAGTGAATAGCAAGGCAAAACAGGTGCCCCTGCTGTTCAGTGGAGCGAAGCAGCTAAAAGAAGGTTTTTCTTGTCAGGTGGCACCCACACAGCAGCCCTGAACCTGCAGCACCCAAGGCTGAACTGGTGACAGGCACCACAAATGTTGAGTAATGTTGTGACTAAGAAAACGGTGTCACACACTGATATGAAGTGACCACAGAGCAGCTGTTCAACAAAACTGTTCTGTGCCTGTTAGAAAATGCTGATACTTCAAAAAACATTTATAAGATGGGGCCATTGTGAAAACTGGTTCAAAATTGTCAAAATGTCAATTCTTTAAAAGGGAACGTTTTGAGAATTGGATTTAGAATCTAAAACCATTTTACTGCAATTTTTAATCAAGGAAGAAGTACAACAAAGCCCAAAGCTATCAAACAACCCAGACTTTATGTTACATCAAAGACATGCCATTTTGATCTGTATTGGCAGAGAGGAAAAATTTTAATTTTGAAGTTGAAAGATTCCATGGAAAAGGAAAAACATTTCATCCAGGTCTAATTTTAATAACACAGCATGCTCTAGTAAGCAAAATTAAATATAAAATATAAATATAAACTAGCCTCTTCCTCATTTTGGAGGTTTATCAGTCACTGCATTCTGGTTATTTTTATGCTATTGATAAAATAATAGTAAAAAAACCTAAGCAGCTGTATCTTCTCCTGAACTGATGAGAATTCAGATACCAAGTAGTTCATAAAGCAGTTTTTGAGGACTACATGCAAATTTGACAGCCATATCCATTTACAGTTCTGCCAGCTACTACTCTGGGCTGAAATAACTCAATGACCCAGCAGAGCTATGTTTAAATAACCTACAGTAACAATTCTGCTGAGAAAAGCCTTGCACAACCATATTCCTGCAGCTATTACTTATCAGATGCTGCCTAAGCATCCCTGCAAACTGTTCCTCTAGAAGTAGGCCTGTGGGAGCAGGAACATCGATGGAAACAAAAGTATGAAAAATTTCTGACTTTTGAGAAGGCTGGAGGATCTCTGAAATTACCCAAACCAAGCACAGGCTGCAGGTAGTGGACAGAGTTTGGAAAAAAAGGAAGGGTTACCTGGTTCAGAAGGATGAGGGCAGCTCTTTGGGACTCAGAGAAGAGTATAAATTCCTGGGCTTTGTAGAAAGAGTCAGGCAAGACAGAAGGAAAACAAAATGGTTTCAAGCCAGTGGGACAAACAGCACAAACACAGCAGTAAATGGCTGGTGGTCCCCAGCTCCATGGCTGGCAATTTAACACCCTGCCTACACACTGAGGGACATAAAACCAAGCCCAGCAGCAATCTCTAATCACAGAGAATCTGGTGACTGCAAACAGAAAACCACTCCAACAGCCCAGGTTGGCTGTACCACAAAAAAGAATCTGGGTGTCCAATTGAACCGTCCATGTGGAAATACATTCCCTGTCCCTAAACCTAATTTATAATTAATTTATGTAATTCTTGATAAGCCTCAAACTGCTCTCTGAGGCTCCTATTGCTGCAAGTTCCATCTCCAATCCAATGCCTTCAGCACAAGAACTGAAACCGAGGTGGGGTGAACCCATATGTGCTGTCTACGGCCTGTCCACGTGGGCTTCAGTTAAGAAAGATGATCAGACTTCTAACCCAAAAGCTGTGCCCATAATAGTAAAAGCACTGGTCAGAGCAGTATGATCCTTTCGTGTCATGGGAGGGAGACTCCAGTATCCAAACTGAAAATCATGATTTGACCTCTGGTGCATCCCAGAGTGAGTCTCCACTGAGTTAACAAAGCCCCAGAGCAGTGACTGCTGTTACCAGGCAGACATTCTTTGAGCACCCATCAACAACCAGAGATGTCCCAATGCTTCCAGCTTTTTAAGACATTAATAATCCTACAGCACAGCCCAGGCCAGGAAATTCAGCAGGGCAATGGAAGGTTCAACTCCATTTGCTACGAGTTTTGGGGATGCTCTCATGGACTGCAGCACCAAAAGCTGACTCCAGTCTGTGAGGGACTCCTCTCAAGGGCATTTCAAAGTCATGATTAACTCCTTTAAGAACCTCAGAGTTAAGACCTCAGAGTTTTACAGCAAGTGAAGCAAAGGTAAATCACTCTGGTGCTAAACCAAAGACCAAAGAGCAGCAGCAGAAAACCTCCTAAAACCCTGGTGACCACCACAAGGCTCATCCTGCATGGGGAACTCTTGATTTGGAGGGAGTTCCTGCTGAAGGGTAATGAGTCCCAAGGCAAGGGCAGTGGCTGCAGGCTGAGTGGAAGTTCCTATGCTATGACCAGGAGCCTTGGCTGCTCCCAGATCCCCAGGTCATTGCGAGAGGAAGCTGATGTTTGTGCTGCCAGAGCAGCACGGGGTCACTCACTCAGAGGAGAGAGAGCTGGGCTTCCACTCTAACTCGGCCACTGGCCTCTTCCTTGGCTGCTCTGTGCCTCCATTTCCTGGCAAGGCTGACCTCCTGCTTAAAACTTTGCTGACATTTACTCCTGAGAAGTTCTGCAGAAGCACCAGGGGTTGCAATGAGCTCATCATTTTAATTTATCCATATAAAATAGGCAAGTATTTGAGTCCCTGTAAGAATTTTTCATAAAGCACACTGTGATTTAACAGTAGCCTAATTACCAGATTCCTCAGCTGTTTAAGGAGCCCTGAGAAGAAGATGCTTCCTTCCTCAGACCAGCTGATATAGTTAGAAAATTCAGGCAAGCTTTCAAGTACATGATCCTGCTCTGTTTGTAGTCTCACACAACTTAAATAACATAATTGAGTACAGTCTTTTCACCCGGAGAGTCCCGCGCATATCTTCTTCATGCATAAACGCAGAGAGCTGGAAAAGATCAGCAGTGTGGTACTCTGTTTCCATGAGCCAGATCTCAGCTCTCAAACGTTTTTATAATTCTTCAGAGAACACTTCCTTTAACCTGCATCCAATCTCTGACTAGCTCAGCACACAAATGGTATTTAACAAACAGCTTCCATTAAGATTCCCAGTCCACTTAATTTCTGGCTGTTCCTTCTTTGTAAATAACCCTGAAAATTGTTTCCCTTGCTGCACAAGAAATGCTTTCAACCACATGAGCCTCTGAGATCTCAAGTGCCATCAGAAGCAATGTTTGTTTTGACTGCAAGAAGAAACAAATGCATATCAAAAAAAAAAGAGTAAACAACGGAAGTTGGGTTAGAAAGAACAAGGACAAATATTTGAGAAATGCTATCAGAAATCTCATTTCTCTCTCTGGTTATAGTAGAATAATCAAGGAATATGCCAAGGTATCCCATGCTTTTACTGGGCTGTCATTTTTTAAGGTAAATCTACCTGAAAATTACTGATTTCAAATAGAACCTAGAAGTCCCAGGTGAGATGACAGATAAGACTGGATATTGGTGCTGCAACTGGTGATTGAAAAAGTTGATGTCTTTACACTGACAGGATGAACAAGAGACAAAGAGAACGGTTGCAGCATGACGATGTGACTGACCCCAGGTAACCCAGAGCAGCAGCACAGCTGGGAGCAGATGCTTTGCGTCTTTGCCAGACCTTTTATTCTGCTTCCTTTTCAAATTTATCACTACCCCTTCTTTCCCAATGAGTTATCAACCGAAGGAGATTAGACAAACTGTTTAGCCACTGAAAAAAACCCTGGTAATCAGGTCCCTCCTTGAAGCAACATTTTTATGTTCTGCACTGAGTATCTAAGCACGTAATGCCAACACCTGCTCCAGATTGTACTTCAGCCTCCCCTGCAAAGCCTGTAGTCCTATGACCCTTGATGACAACCCTGGTTTGCATGAAAGGCCAGTGGGAACAAAGCTTTCATCACACCAAATACATAATTTGATGCCGTCACTGTATTGAAACCTGCACAGATCATTAATCAGGCTCAGCATTGCGTAATCCCTGCTCTGAACACACTGAATGTTTATTTGAACCACGCAATTCCTTTAGCAGCAGCATTTTTTGCTAACAAATCAGATGATGGTGAATTTCCCCTGAAGTGGCAGGACAGAGAGCAAACCCTGCCCTTGCTAGGATGCAGTTTAGAGCACAATTTCAATTGTTTACAAGAACTCTCTGAGGAGATGCAGCACCCCTAATGACTAAATACGTACAGCAGAATTTCCTTATCGTAAATGGACAGCCCAGACTTGTAGATCTATAACACTGACAGCCTTTCCAGACCTTCCCTAAATAATGCCAGGAAAGAGCTAAAGACAGCAGCAGAGGAACTCATCATGGTACATCAACAAGGGCCCTCCCACCACTTACACTTTTCCTAGTCTTGGCTCTGCTCCAGGCCTGCCTTATTAAGCACCAGCCAGTGACTTCAGCTTGTTAAGTGTCTTAGTTCTGTGAGCACAGGATAATTACACAAACCACTTCCCACTTCCTGGGACTACTTACATCATTGCTACCCCTGAGCAGTGCTATGCACAAGGCCACTGATTCCATGAAACAACCAACCAAGGGGCTGGCAGAACCAGACAGGAGCTGTACTTCTGTTTTCTGACCAAAGTAGTAACCAGAGAGAAAACGCAGCATGAAACTGTCACCTCTTGGCAATCTTCCCATCAGAAATGATCCACTTTCGAGCTGTGAGGTTGGTCTGAGTGCTGGTGCAGCAGCTCCAGCCAGGTTCACTGAAGTGGCAGAGCTCACAGCACAGCAGGAGTGAAACCACAGACCCGTCCTTTGCTCTGCTCCACCTAAGAATGAGCACTGACCCCTCGGATTTGTAATTCAGCGTGGCCTGTCATAACTGACTGATTTTCATGAACACATTGATCAATATGAGCAACAGTGAACACTGCACTGGATGAAGAGTCACGAACTCGGAAGGCTACAGACACACAGCTTTAATGAAGTTTGTAGTGCAACTTTCAGCTGCCACAGCCTCAGCAGCATCCTGCTTGTACAAGCTGCCTTTCCTGTACTCAATCCTTGCACCAAACAAACAGTAACCCAGGCTCGGGTAACCCCATTGCTCTCTCCCCTCCTGTGAACTCCCCACATCCATCCACGTCCCTCCCACCCCTGCCACCAGTCAAATAGATGCTGTTTGAAGACCTCTGCTTATCTGCACGAGTCACAGTGACCTCACTGGCAAACAAAGAGCAGACTTTACTACAGCCTTCCTGCCATAACCTCTGCCACCGTTGGCATATGCAAACATTTACTGCCCAAGGACTGACTTTACTGCACGTTTTGAAGGCCTCACACAACAAAGCTTCACAAAGACGAATCAATAATCATGTTTACCATTTAACTTCACAGACCTTTTCTTTACAATTCAGGATGACTTCCCCACCTCTTCTCAAGTATTTCCTCACTTACTGTGGGAAGATTTGCTGCCCAGTCTGCCAAGAACTACTGAAATACAAACTTCCACCTCTGTGGGAACATGCTCTGTGCTTCTCTTACCCAGTACCTTTGGTGTCTCAAGGCTCCTCATCCCTGCCCTTCTCCCAGCCTAACTTCCATCTCCAGAGGTAAATGGTTTCCTCCAACATGTAGGAACAATGTTCCTGAGGACACTTCCTCCTTTGGTTTTCACTCACCTTGTGCCCAGTGCTGCCTTACATTCATCCTTCCACCACTTTTGCAAGCCCCAGTGCAGAGCGTTGCTCACTGCCCTGTGCTCCTGTGGATTTGGCTGTCACTCCTGCACTCTGCCAGGGACAAACCCAAGCTAAAGCACCAGGTACAAACCTTGACACTCAAAGCCAGAGTTCCAGATCCCATCGGCCACCTCAACAGTGCACAACACTTCCCTTGGTGCATCCATCTCCTAACCATGGCTTAAGTATTTCTACAGATACACAGGGGAGGGAAAACTGCCTTTGGAATGTATTCAAGTGCATGTTGCACATCCAGGGACATCGCATGACAACACAAAGCCCTGCATGATGAGGTTGATAATTAATGCAAGTCTAAAGCAGGTAAATTTAGTGTGGTCCACAGTCAGTGTGCTCAAGGCAGATGCTCCAGCAAGCTATTCTGGGAATCACGGTCATCTCCTTCTTTCCACTGTTCTCCAAGGCCCATACACAGTACTGGACTGGTGGTGATTTCATTTCCTATATGGATCCAGGATTGCAGGTACATACCACACTTTCACCACTCCTTCCCCCATGCCATTCACCCTGCATCACACTTTTATGGATCAGAGGTCCCAGGCACTACTTTCCCCACCCTCTTCCTTACCAGGAAATCACGTTTCTACAGTCATTTCAGCACTCAACTTGAAACCCAGGCTCTTTCTAAATCACTCTCAAATGAAGAAAATTTATCTCACTTCAAAGAAACTGGAAACACCTGAATCTATTCCTTCCACTCTATTCCCTTGGATATTCCAACACTTCACCTCATTTCAGCTTTTCAATACCTAGCAACAATGAACAGGGATGATGCCAAACTTAAAGCTCTCTACAAGGCACGCCTGTGAAATTCAGAGGGACAACTGTGAGACGAACTCCTGAGCAGTCACGGGCTGAGGAATCAAACCTGACTTCACAAGGTTTAATGAGGTTGTTAAAGCCAAACTTGGTTCCCCTAATGAACAGAGGTGGTTTTCTCCTGGTCTGTCCCACCTCTGCTGTGCCGGCCCCTCAGGACACTGGCTCAATAACCCTGCACTGTGGGGCACAGGCCACTTCAGGTTCCTTCAGCTCCAGCCCTGAGCCTGGCTGCCATCTGTACCACACTGACATGTGCCACACTAGAGTCACCTGCTTCCAGAGCTGCACTTGAATGAGACTGCTGAGGCTACAGAGCTCAGAAACCAGAAGTGACGCTTCACAAATGAGTAGACTGTGCAGTTCAACTTTTTTATTTTAATAAAATCAAGAATATGCACAGCACATGCAGTGCTAGCATCTAAACTAATACAATAAGCAATTCTAAACCTACAGTGACTTGAAGTTCAATTTTCACATTCAGCAAGTTTAAATCCATTCTTGCATATTGTTTTGAATCCTTGTATCTGAACTGAAAATATTGCTGGCTGATAAAACTTGCTAAAATGCACAAGTCACTGATTATGCCAATACAACAAAGATAACCACATGTTTGAGGATTGCAATGTGCCAGACATTCACTGAAAAAAAAAACACACAACTAAACAAAACTCACGCAACAAACATCTGAGAATCTGGACACTTCACATCAGTGTTTAGAAGTGTTTCATAAATATCTTAAGACAAGTGTATCAAAACCTTGGCATGTTTAATTTTTTAAAGTTGCCAATTTTTGTTTTACTATCAGAAAGTTATGGCTATACTGCCAATGCCGGGTCTGCTTAATTTGACTTAAGAGTTTAATATGACTTAAACATTAAAAGCTCACACTACCCCGAAATATATAATTTCACGCATACGGTGACATTCAACATTCAAGTGCCAGTGTTTTTGTACTGTCTTTTGGTCAAGTTTCTTTAAACTTTCAAAGAATCACTTTTAGGCTTACAAAAATAAATATTTGTCAAAAATGTTCAATAAATATTACACAAAACTAGCAGCAAAAAGTATCTAGAAATCTGTCGTGTGCAAATAGTTTTCTTCCCAGCTATCATTCCCATGGTCCCAAATAAGTTTTAGAATCTATTTCCTTCTCCTTAAACAAGCTGCGTTCAATCTCCAAGAGACAAAATAAGATTGGAAGTTAAGGACACGCACACAAGACATATATAAAATTCTCTGAATGTGCAATAAAAGAAGTATTTTGTAAAAAGTTATGGGCAAAATGTACAAGGGCCTAAACCTAGACTTGAAATAGCACCATAACAAATGACCTCAATACTGTCAAGTGCACCTACTTAATAAAAGTTTTAGAACAAGGCACAATACACTTGAAAAAATCTATTGCACTTTAGGAGATTTTTGCCATTTTCCTATGCCACTGTAGATGAGTTGTTAAATGCTCTGGCCGCAAAGTTAGCGCAGAATTCCAAGTGGCAGAGGCATTTTTCTGGTGGACAATACTTATCTTTGGCCAGATTTAGCATAACAGACTATAAATACAATGGAAACCTATGCAACTAAAACTGACTAAAACTGCACTTTAATAGCAGAATTGAAACCTTGTGCAGTTTATGTACATTTCCAACCTCTGTGATCTCAAGTTTGTTTGTTACTCTTCTGGAGCCATTTTACAAAGTCTACAGTAAGCCAGTTTAACATCTCCACGCAGCTTGAACAGAGTAATGTGAATCTGCATTAAAATAAAGCCTGCTGCATAATTCTTCCTGTTCATACCCTCTTGACCAAAAAACATCAACACTAGCATGCGTTATTAGACCAAAAATTCAGTCAGGCCCTTAAGGAGGACCAATCACTGCCATGGTCAGCCATTCTACCATTTCAATTTCATATGGCAGGCATTTTTAAAAAGTCTAAATAGATGAATTCTCCTAAAAACTATTTCAAGTTATCAGACCTTTAAACGTTCCCTGTAATGTTCTGCCCACATTTGGCTAGCTCACATTAATGATCTGCCTAAATATTGAAAAAGGAATTGCTGTATTTACTTGCATTAACTTCAAAAACAGTGCTTTTAATGTATGCATGTATCCATACATCATCTCATCATGACTGGAATGGCTTATTAAAGGCTATCAGGTTCTAAGTACCTATCCAGGATAGAGTGAGCAAATCAGAACTTTAACTTAGTACAGTTTTGCCACATTAGAAACTAATTGCATTGATATGCTTCAAGATGTTTTATTTTTCAAATCTGCAGATACCAAAAGCCCTAATGCAGGCTACCGCATAAGTTTTTCTTTGTAATATTATGGATGAATCAGTGATTCCTGTTTAAGTTGTATCACACCTGTGTGCCAAGGTTTGATTTTAGCCCAAGTTCAGTAATTTTTATTTTGTCAAAACAATTGATATCTTGAGCATTACTGAGCCAACAGGACATCAAAATAAAAGTTGTCTAAAGTTAAAGGCACAGTACATTAACAAACAAATGATCCTCAGTCACAAAATTATAAATGCAGTTTCTGGGTGGGGATGGGTGGGAGGGGAGTTAATCCTGACTACAGCAATAAGAGTCTTCAAAACCACCTTCGAGATAGGGCTACTTGTTCCTTTATTTCCATCTTGTGACCTTGAGCTCCCTTAAAAAAAATTTCAGTGGAGAATCACAGCTGGTAATGTACTGCGAGTTCTTGAAGCTACACAAGGTATAGTCTGGCTAAGTTACATGTGGTTTCCATATTAGCTTGTTTGGTGGGCTATCTGCTGCAAGCAGATCAGTTGCCCCACCAGTCCACCCCCTGGGAGTTATAGTTTCCTCCATATCCATCACTGTTGTAGAAGCCTCCATAACCACCACCTATGAAAGGCAAGAGAAAGTGATGCTTAATTAACTCTCAAGATTTGCACCCTCACAAAAAGCAAACAGCCCAGCTACCTGTTGTGTATTGAAGAACCCCACCCAGCAGTGCTGTCAAACACATTAAACTAACACTGGAAAGGCAGGCAGCACCAAACCATCAGTCAGGTAACCTCACTGGCTTAGATCCAAGCAGGACGCTGAGACTTTGCATGACAAGCCCCAAATGATCTCGCACGTAAACATCACATCCAGTTCTACCCCGCAAGCATTCCAGGGGTGGGTCTGTGTTGGCAGCTGCCTGCCCAGCCCCTCTCACCTCCGAAGCCTCTGCTGCCGCTCCCGCCGCTGCGGCTGCTGGTGGACCGGCTGCTGCTGGAGCTGCTGCTGCCGAAACCGCTGCTCGTCCGGTAATCCCTGGCACCAAAGCCTCCGCTGAACCGACTGCTGCAGAGGGCAGGAGACAGACACTTGAGTGAAGCAGGAGGCATTTAAGCACTGCGGACACTGAGATTCACGTGCTCTGGCTCTGGGTACCAACTACAGCTGGCCAATACCCAGTGCGAAGGTGAGCACACTTTATACGCATCCTAAGGCTACCCAGAAAGATTTGCTTCAGTGAAATCTCTGCTTCCACAGGATTTCCAACCCTTAGCCTATAAGTGATGCACTTATGACCATCTCTCATGCTGTACAAGGTGAGTATCTTACAAGCATACTGCTAGGAAAACAAAACCCAATATGGTTGAATCATGTTGACTAGGTTACAAGGAAGGGTTCTCTCATCCTACCCCTGTAAGCCAGTAAACATAGGTTGTATTACAGCATTTTAGGATTCCACAGCAAAACTATTTCACAAGTGGCCTCACACCTTGCATTCCCTCTTCTCTCTCCTGTTTGGTCAGGAGGCATTGCATTATCTTCTCCTAAACATCAAAACAGCTGCTTAAGGTACGTCTCTGGCACAGATAGGTATGCATTTGTGTTTTATAGCTGCTTTTACAGAATTCTAAAATGGTTTTTGCTAACACCGTTCTACCTCAGCCGTATCTAGCTGCTTGCTTAAGAGGAAAGAGGTCTTACGTGCTAACTGCCTTATGAATGGATAGAACAAGGCCACAGAGACATCAAGCTGCCACCTTTGCACACACCCAGCTCAGTTTACACTGCACTTATCATCCTCTATCTGTATTTTCAGACTGGGACCAAGTCACAGAACTGTCTCCCAATGGACTGAACACACTCCTCTAGCCGAAGTTGTGCCTCTTACCTCTTAGATCGCCCACGGCTGCCTCCTCCTTTGTGATGCTGCTCATAGGCCATGTTCTCCAGCCAAGATGGTACTTCTTGCTTAGCCTCCACAAGGAGATCAAGCAAGTCCTTTGTAATGTTTATGTTCCTCTCATTGAAGAATGAAGTGGCAAGACCTGAGGCAGATATTCAGTTTTAGCTACACACAATCCAAATACACCACAGCACTTAAACCCATTCCACACTCCAGGTCCTTACAGCCAAGCCTGAGAACACTACAATTAAGAGAAAGCTGTTTGAAACCATTATTCCACCACAGCTTGTCACAAATCCATATTTACTGACAGACATACAGGACACCAGGCTATAGTGGTATGAGAGCCTTTTGATGGGAGTAAGAACATTATCCACAGGGACTGGTAACTTTCCGCAGTGGCTAGACAGTAGTGACCAGCTTTTGGTCACAAAAGGCAGCTCACAGGCTTCTCTCAAGTACTTATTTGACATTTATTACTCAGCCAGTACTACTGCATCTGTCAGCTTAGGTATGGAGTGCTGTCTGTGAAAACCCTAGGTCACACTCACCAAGGTTTCCTACACGGCCTGTACGACCAATACGATGTACATACTCCTCAATGTCACTTGGCAAGTCGAAGTTTATGACGTGCTTTACATTTGAGATATCCAGTCCTCTTGCTGCTACCTAGTGGTTAAAGGATTAAATCAAATATTAGTAAAACTCCACAGGCCAAGAAATAGGCTCACATGCTTGAGTTTTACAAATTTCACTTACTGCTGTGGCAACAAGAATGGGGCTCTTGCCGGAGCGGAACTGGTGCAGCGCTTCCTCTCTGTCCCTCTGGGAGCGATCTCCGTGGATACTTGTACAGGCATAGCCTTCGTGGTACAGGAAGTCCTCGAGAGCATCTGCCCCCTTTTTCGTTTCCACGAACACCAGAGTCAAGGAATCTTTACCTAATAAAAGTTAAAGCCCAGGTTAGCAGGAGAAAAGCTGCACAGAAAATACAGGCTACACCACCCGGTAACAGGCAGCTTCACCTCCCTGCCAGTTAATTCTAAAATAACATCACTGGGGACTTCCCTCCTCATTTCTTAGTACAGACATGCTTACATCAACTTGATACTGACATTCAGCCAGTGCAATACATTCAACTGCATGTTAACAAAATACCCTTTCATTCACCTAATCAACAGGAATTCTTTTGCTTGAGTCATTAGATTTGCCTCTTCTGAATGTTGCCTCATTTGCTTATCAGTAGCTGTTCTTTACCTGTGGCATTTAGCAGGTCAAGCAGGAACGATCGTTTGTCTAGCTCTTCCACCCACACTACTTTCTGTGTGATGTTCTCAGATGTAGAGCCTACTCTGCCAACAGCCAGAAAGATGTATTCATCAAGGAAGTCACGAGCAAGCATCTAAAAAGGAGGAAGAGAGAAAAAAAAAAAATATAAACCCGAATCATACCTTTTCCCTCCTTCCAAAGATGGAATTTCTTTGGCTTTATGAGCTTTTCAAGTATTTAAACTCTTGTAAAGTACCTGGATTTCCTTGGGGAAAGTAGCACTGAACATCATGGTGTGACGAACTCCCTTTGGTGGCATAGTATCTTGTTCAACAATTCGACGAATTTGAGGTTCAAACCCCATATCAAGCATTCTGTCAGCTTCATCAAGGACTAGGTACCTAAATAGTAGTAAAAAAACCATCTTCAGAACATTTTTCTGTAAGCTACGCTCTGGTGTATGCACTGGGTTACAAGCTCTCAACTAGATGTTTAGACAGTCCAAAAACTACAACTGAGGTCCTTAACTATATCCCGCTTTAAGTCATTCATACTTGGACAAGCAGCACTTTACTTACTTGCAGAAATCCAGTCCAATCTTTCCCCTCTCCATCATATCAACCAGTCGTCCTGGAGTTGCTACAAGCAAGTGACATCCACGTTCTAAGTCACGGATCTGCTGGCCAATGTCTGCACCACCATATACAACACAGGGGCGGACTCTGGAGCGGTACGCGAACTGTAAAACAAAGGAAGTTAGTGCCAAGAAAAACCCTACTCGAGCTACGTTACAATAATAAACTGTTAGATATACCTTTCTGGCTTCCTCATAGATCTGCACAGCCAGTTCTCTAGTGGGAGCCAAGACCAGTGAGATTGGATATTGCTTACGGCGCCCATACCTCCCATTTTCCTGAAGAAAAAAAGAGCCTTGGCATGAGTATCCCATGGGATACACAAGGAGAAAAAAACCAGCTATTATAGGCATTATTTAAGACAGGTCACCAAGTTTAACAAGGAAGACAAAGAAAGCATGGCTGAGAGCCAACTTGAGCACTGCCTCTGGAGACAGCCCTATTACAGTACCCAAGGTTCAGGCACGGCTCACTATGGCAACAGCTGCACAATCCTGGTCTCTGTAACAAGCACTGTGATCCCAAACTTCAGCAGCAGAGAACTAACAGCCATAGAACCAGTTACTGCCTATTCTGAAATTACTACAACACAGATGTGTGACCAAGGAGCTTTTTGTAGCAAAGGAAGTGTCTTTTAAGCTTATCCAACAATGAACCCACTAATTAAAAAAAAAATTGGGCAGTTATGCATATCAACTCCCCAAGCAGGAAAAAAAGCAATTCACAGCCTGAACTTTTTAAGGGAAACACTTGAAGTCTTCTAGAATTTGAGATGCTTGCCTATCATCCCCAAAACGAACACAACATTTAAGACCACCTATTGTGTTCAGCAGCACCCATTAGCTCATGGGGGGAGGGAAAAAACCCCAAACCAACGACATTGGTCATCACTTTAGGAGGACTGGGTATTTGAATACTTGCCTTCATTGCTCTCAAGGCATCACCAGGGCCATCTGCATATATCTGGCTCAGTATTGGTAGAAGAAATGCAGCTGTTTTCCCAGACCCTAGTAGAACACAAGTCAGTATTATGAAGAGTTACTGTGAACTACAGCATTAATCCTGTATCAATAGCACATTCCCAGTTAACAGCTGCACTGGTATATGGGTGCTACTTGTGGCACTGGAGCACTCTCAGCACCCCAAAACCCTGAAGGGAATGTGGCTGAAGACAGGAACATGTCTCTCAGCACAAACACAGTAAATCTAGTCAACTCACATCTAAAGCAGATGCAGGACTAAAGCTAATCAGCTTCCTACACTGCAACTATTCCAATACACTCTGCACAGGAGGTTCTACTACTGTACAGACCTCTTACTTGCAGTCATACAAGACCCCCACTTCTACTGAGACTAAGCAGCAGAGAGCGATTAACTTACCTGTCTGAGCACAGGCCATTAAGTCTCTCTTTTCTTTAATAATAGGTATTGCATGTTTCTGGACTGGAGTAGGACGGGTGTAGCGTGTGAGTTCAATGTTTCCCATTATAATTTCTCCCATGTCAACATCACTGAACTGTAAGATATTTAAAAGGAGTAAGATCAGAACCCTCCCCTCCAGCCACCATGTAACACAACATTCAGTTTAACCAGTCATTTGTAAGGTAGCTCGTGTTTCAGCTCTTCATATAGACCTTGCCTACAAAGTTTACAGAGTCACACAGATACTTAGTCCAGTCTTCTATGCAATTCTTAAAAAGCCAGTCAAGCCTGAAGTGCAGACTACACTAGCACACACACTATGTTTAGCCTAACACTGCCTATGCTTTAGCAGTTGCTCCCAAATCAGCACCTTCAAAGCACTTCCACTTCTTCACAGGTTCACTGTTTATGGACAAATTACAGATAAAAAGGAAGCTATGAGTGTTAATTGAAAAAGCTTACACTATTTCTTTCCTATCTTAGTTCATCATATGCAACCCTCTTCTGCAAAACAGCTTAGCTGCAGGAAGGGAAGACAATATTTCCTTTCCTCCTAAACTCCAGACAGCAAGACATCAAATTTAACATGCAAAATAGTCACTATTAGATACACTACCAAAGCAGATTTTTAAAAAAACTTACACTTTCAATGTGTGGAGGACAGTTGCTGCCTGTTGCTTCAACAGGAATATCATCATATTTCTCAAAGTTAATGCCAGTATTGCTTCCTGAAAAGAGTTCCCTAAAAACAGAAGATAGAAGTATTTTTACTTGCTAGAATTATCAAATGACCCTCCCCCATGAACTGATGCTCTCCCATGACTTACTGTTCCAGGCGTTCACTTGGGGGGAGAGGCTTTGACCAGTCATCCTCGTCTGATTTGTCACACCAGCGGCTGTTCCCACCACGGTCAAATCTGCCGAAGCCACTCCTGTCATAGTCCCCTCCTCTGCCACGCTCTTCGTATCTAAACACAGCTCGAGAATCAGACCACCCTCCCCAGGCAACAGGGGCTTCTGACACGCACAATCAAAGCTCTAACAACGCAGCAGTGTATGCTCTGTGTGCTACATACACAGCTGTGGAACAATTCAAAACCATCACATTACCTATGCTCGCTTCTTGACCTAAGAACAGAAACTAGTCCCGGCCATCAGACCAGGTCACATTTTTCTGTGTCAGACAGGAGAGTTTGTCGTGATTTCAGAGCTCAGTTTAGCTTAACACAGTGAACTTTGTATCACCAGTTTTATTTGATTAAGTATAAAAAATGTAAACAGCCATCTGCCAGAGGAGCTGCAATCCAAGTTGCTCAGTCTTTGCCAGTCCTTTGTAGGGAGCTCTGTTTAAACCTCCTAAGCAGCATTACTGTGTATTCCCCCCACTCCTTCCTCTGCCTCATTCTACACAGGTCTCCCACGTTCAGAAACCCTCCAGGTGCTGCAATTTGTTCCTTTATTCCCCCACCGCACATGTGACCAAATACCTCCACGTAATTATTTCATAAAGAGGGAGCTCACCTGTATTACCGACTTGGAAAGAAGGTGGAAGAAGTCCTTACCTCAACTGTTTAGTTTTTGGCCTGGTAAATCATGTTTGAGAAAAGTCTGGATACAGGACTAGGTCAGCTTTACTAGTCGGTAAAGGTCACTCTCACCACACTTGTGCATACAACGCATGATGTGTGTAAGACTGATCAAGTAAGGCAGAGAACCTGCAAGAGTCTCACCCAGTTTTATTAACTACACTTTTTAAACAAGAAAAAAAATACTGAAATTAAAAAAAAAAAATCCATTTTGATGTATTCTGTGTGCTCCCAACAGCTCTTCATGGTTCTCTGGGAAGGAGCCACCCACCTAGCACTTCTTTGGTGAATGCTGAAGTCAGCCAGTAAGTGGCTGGTGGCAGACTACAGGGCACATTTTCCAACACATGCAAGCTGCCCATCCTTGAAATCAGGTAGCTTTAAAGGCAAGGTTCTCTCCCTCTCTCCTCCCCTCCCAGGCTCCTCCTACCTCATGTGGTTCACGCCTGGAACTCTAATTTTAACACCACGATTACAGGTGCAGTGCTAGAGCTGAGGCAAACTTCATGTGCACCACCCAGACAAACAGGTACTTGCCTCCCTCCTCTGGATCCGGTGCCGCGGTCGAAGAAGCTGGATTTCGCGTCGCGGTCGGAGCGCGCCCCAAAGCTGCTGTAGGCATCCTTGTCTCTTCTGGAACTCCAGCCACCACTATCGAAACCTGGCAGAGAAAGGCACTTCAGCCATACATCGCACAATCCGGGCTTTTACAGGAAAAAACAACTTCTGCCCAGAAAGTCTTCACTGAAAGGTCTATGGCACTGAATTCCTTCATGAATGGAAATGCATGAATGTTAAGACTTAAAAAGGGGCTGAGCACTTCTCACCACCCATCAGAACTGAAATTCCTGTGCATGTGCAAGCATGTTTGGGGATTTTTAAAAACATGCACTTGCCTTAATACAAGTATTTCAGTCGCCTACCCTGGAAAGATGGGTATCAGAAAAAACATTAAGATGCAAAGTCTTGCCAAGCCTCATATGCATCATCTCCCCAACACAAATCCTGGACTACACATTTAATTTCTGGAGGTTAACAAGGCCTCTCAGAGATCACTAAATGGTATCAGAAATTCAAACAGAAGTTAGAATGTTTTATCATAATGCAAGTACACAAAGCAATGTCACGGACACAGACTAACACAAAGTAACAGCACCATACACACAGGTATATGGAGCTTTTCACAACAAATTAACCATACTGAATCTTTACACAGCACTTTCACCCCTGCCTACTTACATTATGTTAACTCAAAAGAATACAAAGTACCTCAGCTTGCCAATACCACTGAGTAAAAAACCTCACTTTTATTCTACCAGGGCCTGTGAGGTAGCAGAAACAGAAGCATTATACGCTGCTCTGGTACTGGACTAAAGGAATTCTGTTTCAGAGGTCCAACTTCCCCAAGTCTGTGTAATGTTTTCAATCTCAGTTACGGGATTCCAGCAAAGAATAAGTTAAATAATGGAACAGACAAACAAATAATGTCACTCTTGTGAGCATGCTTTGCCAGCTCCACAGCACAAAACCAGTCAAGACCTATTCATGAGACAATAAAAGCAACCACAAAACAAACTCATCCCAAAGAAAGGGGCTGTTCTAGGCCCAGTCTCTCTGAAAAACGCTTTGCTACCAGAATTACCCTACCTTTTAGATGTTTTCTGAAAGAGTGTCATTCACCCTGCCTCTGGATTTTTTAATTAAGAAATTCTACTACTCAGAATCCAGAAATTTACTGGTCACAAGGGAGCTTCAAAAACTAGTGAGAACTGTAACTCCTTTGTCTGGATGACTGAAACAGCAAAAATAATCCATCCATAAAGTTTTTTAGCACACAAGATCATGGAATGAGCTTCAAGTCCTCCAAAGTGCTTTAAGAAGCAACTTTAGTCCTTAAAGATACTAACTTCAAGAACATTGTTCTAGCTTGTTTAAAAGACATCTAAATACAGATTTTATTTTGAGTAACTTCCAGGCCACACTACAGCTATTGCGATACATCAGCCTGCCAAGAGATCTAACAGCAGTGGTACTGACAGACTTCAGGGATACACTTGTAGTTTCTTCCTAGTGAAAAAACTGAGCTGCCACTATACTTAAGATCTTCTACCAAGCTTGGCAAGTTCAAAAAGAGTCAAAGTTTTATACTCCCAATAGCCTGCAAAGGAACCTTATTCACCTAGCTCATTACTGCACTCATTTCTGAAGCTGGTACCTTGCCATAATTTCAAGGTAGCGCTGCAACTTTTACACCAAGTACAGGTGTACACATCCTGCTTCACCAATTCACCTCTCAGTCTGGCATTGCTACTCTGACTTTATCTGTGGATCAGCACAGAACACAGGTCCAGGCCATACAAGTCCATTCTAAGTAAATGACAGGCATAACAGTCCAGATTTCACACTTCAAATGTTGAATTAAAACCAGAAGTAAATGCCCTGAGAAAACCTGCAACATACCACAGATCAAAATCTCTAAAGTAAAGAGACTGATTACAAGACTGCGCAAGGGCTACCCGGAAATTCCTTAAAATGTCAAAGCTTTTGGGTTTTTTGTAAGTAAAAACCTGTACAGATTCCATCCAGCATGTCCTTCTCACTGCAGGGATAAGAATTCACTAAGTTAATCGACTTCCAGAGCAGTTCTGCAGTTCTCACACCTACGAACAGCACTACAGTTCTCAATGCGTCTCCCTCAACCAGCCTTTTAATTCACATTTTATAGCACTAACACAAATCACCGCCAGCTCACTTGAAAATCTGCCACATGCAGCCGCAATAATAAATTTTTTAAAGATAGGAGAAACAGAATTATATTTGCCTCTAGGGTGGATGAGACCTTAAAGGTGAGTTCTTAATATTTACTTTTTTATCTACTATAGATCAGAGCTGCTTCCAGGAAGTTTAACAAGAAACTTACATGACAACAACCTTTAGTATTACCAAGCTGAGCTCATGGAAGCAGGACACTTCAGGCCAGGCAGCCCTGCACACTGAGCTCCCACAGCTGAGGAACAGAACTGCCATTAAGTAACCTAAGGACATGATTTTTACGCAGGCTGTTATTTCCTGCAGTTCTGTACTGCCCTACTCCCAATTTACAAAGCCAATAGGTCAGTATTAGTGGGACAGATCTCCAGGTAAATGGAATTTTGTTTTTTTCAGGTTACTACACATGTACGGCTGGATCAAGAGTTTGTTGTGTGGTTAAACACTACCTTGGCAAGGTTGCTTCCTCATTTCTAAGCTTTGAAAAATCTGTTATTAAAAATTCCAAGGAGCAGCCAAAATTCAGAACAGTTTCAATGCAGCCAAAGACAAAATCATTGATTTAGTGCAAACGGAAGCAAGTATCACTTAAATGAATGTACAAGTGTAGAACAGACTTCAAATTACCCTACAAGATAGCTCAGCTTTACAAGCCCAGACTCATGATGCCCTTTTTCTTCCAACAGAGTCCTGAACTGGAACTGGAGCTTTTCCATTCAGCAATTACGAACCTTGTCACAGGGAACCAGGAGGAGGCCAATGGTACAGCACTCAGCCAGCTTTAAAGGCAATTTCTGAACATTAGGTTTACCAAAGAAAGCTGGCAGCCAAAGTTCTATTAACTGAACAAGCCACACGTCAGATTACAGTCTCATGACCTATTTACCTTTTTGTAAGGTGAAGTTTAAGTCCCCAGAAAATCCTCACGTAATCACACCTACACTGCCCTGTCTGAACTCTGCTCTTGCACACAAGAAGTACAATGACAGTCCTGTACACAGCAGGTCATGACAGAACTCAGCGTTACTTCATCTATTACCCACAAGATTTAAACTGGAGCTTGGTGCAAAACAGCACATAACGAGAAGAAATCCACCAACAGCAAATGTTCACAATCACCTTAAAGCAGTTTCCTGCTTCTGAGAACCCTGCACATTCCCCTCAGATTTAGCAAGTCAGTTTCTTGAAAGATTGCTCATATTCGAGGTCAGTGACTGGGAACAAGAGCACTGAACTGGCTGCCAACCAGTCCCTCTCCTTTTCCTAAAACATTCAGCTTGGGTAACATGCTGTTCATCATTTTGTGCTTCAAGCCATACTTCTTTTACATAATTTAAAAAAAAAAAAACAAAAAAAAAAAAAACACCAAACCCTGAACACCCAGAAGACCCACTAGCTTGGACATGTAGAAAGGCGAGACAAAAACAGATTGATCTTTCTTCAAATGACTTAGGACTAGAATGGAGCACTTTCCATCTAGTCAGATTTAAAATGACATAGCTCCAGAAGCACTGTGAGATAGTTAGCATTTGTTTCAGCATTGCCCTCCCACCCACTCATAATGGAAGTCATTCTCTTCCAGTATTGAGAAGAATCTGTGAAAGTTTCCTGCTTTAGAAACAGATGAGATTCAAGTCCTTCCATGCTATAAAACCTCAATTCTTTAAGTTGCAGCACTGCAGGAAGTGTTTCAGCTGCTGCATTCTGATTTATTTCAGTAGGTGTTAGAGGACATGTTTCTCTAGTGTCCACACAAGTCACAGACATGACAACACTGTGCTGCAGCACCTGTCCCCCTGGGATCTTACACAGAAAGGTCACAATTTACTGTTCCAAGAAACTTTTCTTCTGTATCATGTTCTGTTTAGAGATTCAAATGGAAGATGCAAGGGCCGTTTCTCAGCATAAACCCTTGGGTAAACATGTGACCAAAATAGGTCATGTACTTCATGTTTGCTTCACCAACATCCTGCATTTCCTTTTGCAAGTATTCCCAGGGGCTTCCATAAAAACTGCGGGAAGTTGAGCAAGGATAACATCTCTTTGTGTGAAAGATGCATTTACAAAGTGAAACTGTGCTGTTTGTTCATATTAAACAACTGATTGCTCTAAGTTCCACATCACAGTCACCATCAGAAAAACCAGTACCCACAAAATTCATTCAGGTCAACACTCAAGATTACAAGGCAAGTTCAGGTGGGAGACTCCATCTTGCTTCAGTCACAGTTAATTGTTACAGAGACACAGAAGGTATTTTGTCAGTCGGATACTGAACCTGACCTTACGATATAAGCTGGTAAAGGGATCTAGAACAGCACACTAAATGCAGAAGAGAAAGTTGCCATGTTTTGCACAGGACAGTCAAGGAGTCTGTATAACTGCCTCTAGCAGTAGTGTCAGAGCCTCTGCAGTCTGTTTCTGGAGATTCAAGAACCAGTTAAAAAAGCCTTCACACCGTGTTTCTGATACATACCCTGTTTTGAAGCTTCCCTGTTGCGCAAGTGAGGAGGAATGTATCGGCCTTCTAAAGGACAAAAGAAAGGCAGTGTTACAGGCTCGTGGTGTCAGCACATCTCAAAATGCTCATCTTGTCAACAACAGCTTCTGCCTAGTAAAAACATCTGCCTCAAGCTTTAAGGCCTCTTGCCGCATTTTTAAACAGGAACCCTTTAATATAGCACTTGCTATCCCTCAGTTGGAGATTAACGTTCCTGCATACCCATTTAGGCAGCTGGTGTAAGGCACAAATGTCTTGTGTTCCTCTGACCCAATCACACACCCATTTATGGGTGTCACAGCCTCTACGACAAAGGCCTGTCTTTCCTAGAACCCAGTAAGGCTTAAGCTGGTGCCAGATACTTGAGCAGCTCAAGATATTTACTGTGACATTCAAGTACTGGCACTCACAGTATATTTCCTTTATTACTACCAGTATTTTTCCTTCCCCTTAAATTCACCCCTCCCCATCCATTCAGCTCAGATCAAACCAGAAGCCACACCTAATTGCCTCTGAATAGCATTCCTAATTTACAATCCAGAAACATCTGTCTGGTGAAGCAGTATGAATGAGAACATACCAGCCACAAGCTGAATGTGAATTCCTGAAGATTCCCCCCCTTAACATACTTAAGCCTTGCATATCAGTTTCTATTCAACGAATTGAGATCAGCAGAGTTAACATTCCTACTCTGCCTGGATGTTTTAAGACAAATCACCACACTGCTACTACAATCAGTGGCCTCAGATGAGAAGGCAACTGAAAATCTGGAACAGAACTGGAACACTAAGTTCTCTCAAGCTAATTAAGTGCTTCAAAAATGTAAACACACACTGTACCACTGCAAAATTAAGTGGTTCTATCTAAAGCACAGTGTCTTTAAAGCAAGCTTAACTGGCAACCTCCTCTATTTCCTCATCAGCCTCTGTAAATTTTGGCTTTAGAAATTGCTTTTCACAGCGCAAACCCGCAATTTCTAAAACTGTTTGTAAGCTTGAGAATTTGCATGTACTTACTGCTTGTAGAGCTTCCTTCACTCTGAGAGTCTGAGGAATTCAAGTCTAGACCAGAGAACTGGAAGAAATAAAACAAGTATAAACATGTTTTACTATGAATTTATGCTAAGATACAAAAAAACCCTTTTCATTTATCAAAGAGTGTTTCAACAAGCTACTGCTGCAAAAATTTTTTTTTTACATCATGCCAAGTTAGGTCTCGTATTATTACTCACGTTGTATCACCCTCAGTGTTTTTATACCCACCAGTAAACACACACCCACATGGACAGCAAGGCCAGCAAAGTATCTCACACCCGCCAAATCACTACCACAGACTTCTGTTTCATGCTACATGCAGGCTGAAGAGCCATTTCAAACTGACTGAATTTCAGTGCACTCAAATGCTTTTGGATTTGGGTCACTGGCATTTTTATCTTCTTTAGCTACTCCAGCACAAGTAATACCAATTCAGTTGGGCACTTTACTTGCAGAGACTTGAAATGTTTTTTAACTGCATTAACACTACTAAGACACTACCATCTTCACGTTTGTGGCAACTACTGCTCACAACACATCAGGTGATGTCTTCCAACAATTACTTCAGCAAATACAATTTTTGAGGTTATTTTTCCGAAACGTTTATAGCCTTCAGTCTCGCAGTAAAGTCTTCCAAAAGATGTTCGGTTCCTGCACTGCTGATATGTCGCTCAGAGGTTTTATGTCAAGCACAATATGGACTTATTTCAGCAGTAGGCAGTGGGAAACCGATAAAGCTTAAGAACCAACTTATTACACTTGTTTGCCTGCATGGCAGGATTACAAACTTATACGGCAAAAACAAGGCACGTTTAAATACAAATTAATTTTATGTAATGTGTTACACAGAAGTGTCTTCCAACATGACCTGAATTAATCCAAAGCAAAGATCCCAATGGACTGTGCTTTTTGGCGCTCAGTTGCGTATGCCGCCGCTTAAGGACATTCAATTCTTTAAACATTCTGCCACAACTGACCTCATAACATCCTCTTTATAGCTACCACTTAAAATGTCATCTCTACAGTTGATCGAAGCATCAACGCAGGGCTTATGAATGGTTCTTATTTTAATAGCAAACAAAAACAAAGGCTCTCTACTAGGTCAAGGCGGCTCTCCACAATCAACAAGAAGCGATGGATTAATCTTCTGGCAGTGGATCCCCATGGCGGGGGTAACACTTCCCAGGCGCTGCCTCGGGCATCGGTGGCGCAGCCCCGGCGCCATCTCAGTGCGGCACTGCGGGCTGGATTCCCGGCGCAGCAGGAGCAGCTAATCCGGCTGCCGGCGCCCGTCACGTGTGGCGCGGGGGGGGAGCGGGGGAGCAGGGAGAGGGGAGGGCAGGACCGTCTCCATGACCTACTTCGCCGGAGCGGCCGAGGGCGCGGGCTGCCCGGACACAGTCCCGCTGCAGCAGACGGGGCTCTTCCTGCCCCCACCGCCTTTCTCGAGAGTTAGATAACCATCGATCCCGCCCCGCGCAGGAAGGGGGGCGGGGGGAGACGTAGGAATGAAAAGGAAGAAAATAATAAAAACTGGTGCGGACCAACACGAGTCCAGGCCCAACTGCGTCACCGGGGCCCGGCAGCACCGGAGCTCGAACAAAGGCGGCCGCCGCCAGCACCGCCTCCCCGGGGAAGGGGCGTCACACAAAGCGCCGTGTCGTGCGTGTGTCC